>JAUMHM010069106.1:0-14159 GCA_032362435.1 Melikaiella ostensackeni
GGGGTCAAATTTTACACAAATCTAATACATTCTCTGATGAGAATGTATTAATATTAAATTATATTGAAAATTTTAGAAAACTTTCAGGGAATAATTCTGTAAAAGTCAATGACAAGACTGATTAATGGAAAAATACATTTATTTTGGACTGAACATTACATGCCTTCTTTATACATTAATATATTATACATTAATAGAACAGTTCTTCGAATAATTTATTTGTTGCTTAGCCCTGCTAGCTTCTTTCTAGCAGCATTCAATTAGCAGCAGTAATTAACCTAAAAGTTATATTTTTTTTAATTAAAAAAATTAGGTTTATATAAAAAGTGAATGAATGACAATCTTTTTTTTCCGAAGCATGTGCAAGTAAACAAACCATCTGCTATACTTGGAATTTTTCTTGAAATTTAGAGTAGAATTTTTAATTAAATATTCATTTATATTACTGCGAACCTCATAATTATTCAAAATAAACAGAATATAATCTCTTCAATGAAATACGTACCGTACTCATAACAGTTCCGTCGGGCCCTCTAACCTGCGACTTCCAAATGATGTCCGATTCTAAGAAGTGTTTTTCGCAAACTGGATCCCTATATTTTGAAACGATGTCGTCTTGTAACATGGCTTTTTGCCACAGCTGTATTATCACCGTATTTTACGGTACGAGAAAAAAATCAAATTTGTTTTCGTCGCTGTCATAACCTGACTTGCAACCAGGAACTACGCATGTAACCCCCATGCTACCCGCACTTATTGAAATAAGAAAAAGTGTTGCAAAATTAAAAATTTTCACTGGGCCACACGCTTTTGAAAATTATTTTTGGAAATTTCGACCAAACCAGTCATTTTTTCAACTATTTATTGAATTTTTCCAATGCATGGCAATGCAAAAGCCAGCCAACCTGATCGGAGCGCCATCTGTTGGATTAGTTCCGCTGCCATTCCCCTTCCGGATCGTGAGAGAAAATGAAAAGTGGGGGCGATGCATGGGGCTGGTTAGGTCTGATCTATAAGCATCGAATTTGGGGCAAGCACACAGAATGTGGTCTAGGCTTTCATCGACTTCAGAATTACAGGGACATCCTCCCAAAGAGATTATGTTTCTTTCATGCAAGGCTAGCATTTAAGGCATAGTGATTACTTCTCATGCGACATAGGCTTACCGGAGGGAATAATAAAGAAGTACTGTGCACGCGTTGTCAACTGAGCATGCGCGCTCATCACTGGTTAGAAACAGGCGGTTTCGCTTCCGTGTTGCATGCGCGGAATATGGCCACTTTAGTGAAGTCGGGAAAAAATTTTAGTTTGTCAGCTGCAGCATACATTAAACTTAAACTTACAACCTCATAATTTGTAGCCTTGAAGGTGCCAGTAAAATATTTTTTCAAACCTTTTTATAACCTTATTATTTGATGCGTATTTTACATTATTGGAACATTTTTGATAGAAAAATATAACCAAATTTATTGAAAAACAAACGAGTTTCAAATTTTTTAATTCAGGTGACCCTTTTAGTCACACGTATGTCTAGATTAGCCAAAAATCTAGCCGTTTTGTTTCAAAATTTTATACTTACTTAACTGTTACCTTTATGATTATAAATGTTTGCAATGTTTAAAATATATCAAAGTATCGCCTATACAGAATTTGTGGCATTCCATAAGAAAAGGTACTATTCTGTCGATCGTAGTTTAGGAGATATTAGCGCTTTTGTGTACAAATGTTTAAAGTTCTGAGTATCGATTCTGAGGTTTCGATGCGAAATCATACATGAATCTATACTCTACCTGGTGAAAATATCCTTATGTCCAGACAGGGTCGAATTTGAGACGGGGCCAAAGGGGCCAGGCCCTAGGGTCTCCACCACTTGTACATAACTTAAACCTCAAAATGCTCTCTAAAGCTTACTTTTAATAAATAAACTAATACAATGACCTAATACATATGGAAAATGAAAATTTGGTTACGGAAACTTAATTTGTACTCCTTCATTTAGGTAATTTTCAAACTCTGTGCTTTTTATATGACAATTGCATCAGAAATGTGCTTAATATTCAATTTGTATTTTTTGATACACATTATACACACCTGATACACGATACAAAAAAGGGCCTTCACCAGATGTATGCCCCAGGGTCTCCACATATCCAAGTTCAGCCCTGTGTCCAGGAAGTGACCGGAAGTGGGTAAATTTCATGTTCCAAGAAAAAATATAACACGTACCTGTATGCTTATCGCACTCGTCAACCTCAGATGCGTTTTCCTCGAAAAGCAGGTCTTCGAAGTTCCAACTTCAATAGTGTCCCGGTGACTCATTTTTCAACCTAGAGGGTTCCTCCTGTGCCTAAAATTTTGAGGATTTAACAGGGTATATACCTAGGGTCTTAACTCCATACCGACAGAGTGGTACCTATTTTATGGAATAACACATTAATTGTTGCCTAATACACTGGGACCTTGAAGTAAGCTACCTTGATATATAATGTTACGAGAATTTTCGTCGGTGATGAGGGCGTCCAAGGCGTAGAAAGAGAGGTGCAGTGGAGTTAAGCAGTTCCGTAGCCACAAAACGGGCAGTTCGAACACTTGCGTGCATATTTTGCATTTCTTTTCAAATACACGCGGAAAATTCTCTTTTCATTAATTAGTCTTGATTATTAAAAAAGCTCCATCCTTTATGATAACAAAAATCTAAATTTGTACAAAATACAGTTAATTAATATTATTTATTCCTACTGGAAATGGTTTTACACGGCCCTGAATGTTTGGGTTCGAGCGAGCTTCTATAAACGCTCAAGGCCATTTCAGGCTATACCCGAAACCTTGCTTATTTCGAGGTCCCAGTGTATTTCAGATTTCTGAGCAATATACGTTCTACTCTAAGCTGGCCATTTTAGACACACTTTCCCTACTATAATTTTTTTATTCGTTGGGAAAAGGAGAGTTGCAGCATTCTCAGATGTAATAATAAACTTTACCTACATTTCCAGGGAGTAAAAGTATATATAATACATAATATATTAATAGTATTGAAAAATGGGGAAGAGTTCCAACCGTGACGTCATGTTATTTGATAATGTGGAGGATTCATCTCACTTGACATGGAATGATGGGGGGGGGGGGGGCTGTACAAATTTTCCAAAAAACGTCTTGAGAAAATTTGTAGATCATTTTCATGATAAACAACTTTGATTCTTATCACTTTTTTCTTATCCCGTATAGTTTTTCTGGCAAATGGATTTTTTATTTTTAATGTTTTTTTCACAATCAAAACAAAAACTTTGCGTCTCATTGAGGAACAGTCTGAGGGAAATTTTCAGATCTTTTAGAAATGAACAATTTTGGATTACAACATTTATTTCCTATCTTGTATAGTTAAACAGGAAAATAACATTTTCTTTTTCAATATTAACATTCTTCACGATCAAAACAAAAACTACGCGTCCTATTAAAAAATAGATAAAAAAATGGTAGATCTTTTCTGAATTAATAATTTTTGCTGATTTTTTTTGTGTCTTGCATAGTTTGACCGCAAAATGAAATTTTCAATTTTTTAGTATTTTTTTCGGTGGTTCAAACCAAAACCGTTGGTCAATAAAGGCTGGTTAACGAGATCGACCTTGATTTTTGGTCCCTAAAAGCGTGTGTCAAAGCGCAATCCGATCCGATTAGTCTTTCAAAAGTTATGCAGTATACAGATGACGATGACGACAACGACAACGACAACGACGACAACGACAACGACAACGACGACAACGACAACGATAACGACAGGCAGACACTATCGTAAAACCTGTTTTTTCGGATTGAGTGGGTTCCGAAACGTGGTGATTCAATAAAACGCGCGAAAGTTGCGCTTTCACATGAAACTAAACCTTCTCATTTTAATGAAAATGTAAAAATTTTGAACTCTACTACTGGGACCAAGAGTAGGTGTTTCCTGTAGACTTTTGGTCACTGCAACCAAATCTGTGAGTGAAATATTTCTATCACGTTAGGTTTTCGAGAAAATGGACGTTTTAGAACATTTGCTTGAAACAACGTAGGATGCGATCCTGACGTTCTAGAGACTTATAATAGAGCATAGTACTTATTTGTAATTCAAGTGCGTGAAACAGGTTATAGCAGCGAGAGTGATGCTTGCAACATGATCCACTGAAGGATGCTTCAATCACACGAGCAGTAATTACCTGGTACGCATGTGTATCATTACGGGAAAATTAAAAAACAAAATTCAGCCGGACCTCTATACACGAAATTTTCTTATTTTGCCTCTAAGTTTCCTAAGACCTAGCGGCAAAATTTTAAAAAAAATTCTGAATCTATACACTCGAAATGATTTTCATTTCTCCACCCCCCCCCCCTCTCCATCTGTCAACCCTCTGAAATGAGTTCTGAATTCGCCTTAAATAATTGGTGATGGAAGGACTTCTGAAATAACTAGGCACGATTTGATGATTCGTAGCCCGTGTGTGAAATTGCTTTTTTAAAGTGCGCATGCGCGATAATAGATGCCATTTAGATCCATATATGGCGTGATACAGTTCCGCCGCCCCTGCTTTCAGATAATTATATTGAAAAAATGCTTTCGTGTCCTATCTTGAGCGGTAACACTTTTTTCCTTGCGCACCCGTGTAAAAATATTTTGTCTTGGATTTCGTCTTGACGATGGGCAATTAAGACATATCCAAGACTTGTTCAAGACGTCTGGGAAGTCTAGCTTATGAGACGGAGCCAGACTTTATTTATCTCTTGAACCAGGAAAAAGGATTCCATTGCCTACCTGCCCTGGCGAAAAGGGTTTTGCTTATACCGTCATAAAAGCTAATCCTTAGTTATGTTAAAACAGTTTTGTAATTCTAATATACAATATGCATATCGAATGAATTCACTTTATCCCATTTATTGTAACTATTACGCTTATTTGGCGAAAATTCCAAAAATGTTTTCTGTTTTCCCGTATTCCTTACGGCTTAGGAGATCCTTATAGAAAACTACAATATTAATCTTTCTGTAACAAATTTTAGATGGCTATAGTCGTAAAGACCCACAAATTCTGATTCTTGCACTTTTAAATAGCTATTTTAAAAATTAAACAGAAAATTCATTTAAAAAATTAGGTCCATATTAATGCAGTCTTTTCTGAACTTCTCCATTATCATTGGAATATCCTGGCAAAGCTTTGTGCAAAAATCAGCATTATTATAAACTTTTTCTGATGCGAAAAGTGCATGTAAAAGACGTGAAATATGTTCGTGAGAAGAATAAGCAACTTCTGACTTTAAAGCTTGATTGCCGCTTCGACATTAATGCAGTCTTTTCTGAACTTCTCCATGATCACTAGATTACCCTGGCACATCTTTGTGCAAAAATTAGCATTATTATAAATTTTTTCTGATGTGAAAAGTACATTCAAGAGACGTGAAATATGTTCGTGAGAAGAATAAGCAACTTCTGACTTTGAAGTTTGATTGCCGTTTTGATATTAAGGCAGTCTTTGCTGAACTTCTCCATAATCATTGGAATACCCTGGCACAACTTTGAGCAAATATCAGCATTATTATAAATCTTTTATGATGTGAAAAGTGCATTCAAAAGACGTGAATTATGTTCGTGAGAAGAATAAGCAACTTCTGACTTTGAAGCTTGATTACCGCTTCGACATTAATGCAGTCTTTTCTGAACTTCTCCATAATCATTGGATTACCCTGGAACATCTTTGTGCAAAAATCAGCATTATTATAAATTTTTTTCTGATGTGGAAAGTGCATGTAAAAGACTTGAAATTTTGTCGACAAAAGAAAACAGCCCTCCATAAAGTTAATTTAAATTATGCTTTTCAAAGTATGAACGATTTTATAATATTTTTAAAATTATCTTTTAATGTAAATCTATCTTTTACAACGATTGATTTTAGACATTTTCCGAACTTTTCGTAGCAGAATATAAATAACTGTACTCGAGCTGACCCATGTACGATCTACTCTCTCACTTAGACTCTCGCTTTGCCTTTGGCAAAAGAGAGACGTCGATATTCTCAGTCCCACGTGACGCTTGGTCTCTTCACTAGTCGGGGTCCAGCGAGATGAAACTCAAAGGACCCAAAGCATATGGCAGGAGTTAATATAATTTACAAGGTGTACGTTACGTTTTCTACCGTTTTAAGCAAAAAATCGGGCCTGTAATAAAAACATCATTATTACTTTTTCCCCCCTGACTCACCTCAGATTTTTCGACAATTTTAACATCGGTCCGGAAAACGACCGTTTCCAATCAAAAAATATTTTTTTAAAATTTTGAAAATTTGCAGATGCGTTGTTAAGATATTAAGAGAGTACATGAGAAAGTCCCTACTTGGAGGAATGAAGCTAACTGCTTCAAATTAAGCGTTTAAACTGGTCGAAATAATTTACATTACTAAATAAATGATATAGTTAGAGCAAAACGATTGGCATTACCTTATAGATGACCTTCAGCTATGCCAAAACAACGATCTGCACTCGTTTTCATTGAGGCGATTGCTCACAAATGCGAAAAGAAGATGTTCCAAAAATGTTCAATTTTTTCAATTTTGCAGACAAACCGCTGACCTTATGACGATATTTAATAGAACCTTTTTCATGCAAGAAAAGATTCCGAATATTATATTCTAGAACTACTTTTGTGCTAGAAGCACCCGTTTTGAAGGAAAATAAAAAAACATTAAACGAGACGCCATTTTGCAACATTGCAGCTCAAGCGTTCACCCGAATTTTGCTGAACTTTTTATAGTGATTTAAGACCCCCTCTCGAAAGCCTCTAAATACTATTTAGCCTATTATAAATTTTTTCCATTTGAAATTCTTCGTTGACTGGCCTAACCCCAGCCTCAGGTTCAACTGTTCCTAACAGCCCGTCGAGATTTTGTAATTGAAAACACAGTACGTATACAAATAATTGTTTATTGATAACAAAAAGTGGTTTTCAATATATAAATTGATATTTTTTTATTCTGAGGATAATAATTATGTAACATCTCTTCGTATTTTCAAATAAATAAACCTACTTCATTCCTCGTCCGATGAGATAATAGAATCGTCAACTGATTTAACGTTCGTGATTAAGTCGAAGTAACGATTGAAATATTCTTGTCCTTCAGGAGATACGTAACGCAAAAGACTTTTGACATCGTTCATTTCAGCCTCAGTGATTTCGATGATTGGAGGGGGTACTTTTTCAATTTCAGCTAATTTAATTTGTGGCTCTACCGTAAATAACAAAGAATTTCCGAGTCTGTAATTGTTAAAAGTTTCTACTTTACCAGTTGGTAAGTAGTAAATCACATAAGCCTCGCTCATTTTCATTCCCTTTGGATGCTGTACCTTTTTCCTCAATGAATTCTCAAAATTCTCTGAAATTTTATTTGCTGATTCAACCATAGTGAAGGGGGGATCTCGGGCGTTCCTGATGAGGTTTATGTACTCACTCGACGTTTCAATTCTTTCCACTTTATTTTTTTTTTTGAGAATACATCCCGAAATTCCGGTCTGCTTGGCGATAAGAGTGACCACGAACTGGAAACACGTGCCAGATATCAGTCTCAAGATGAATAGATAGTGTCAGTAAGTACCCAAATACCGTGTAGTTTCTGTTTTGTCCACTACTTGCATCTGAAAAAAGATATACTTTTTTATGGCAATTTTTATTGTATTCGTATTCGATTGCATAATCTAGAAAACTGATCGGATACCAGAATTTTGGGCAAAAGTAAATTTGGAGCATAGTCAAACTCACAACGGGAGACATTTTTTTCTGATAATAGCCTTTTTCCCAAAATATGATACTCCTTTACTTCTTCTTCATGGTGGATAATTTCTTGAGATTCTACTTGCTGCAAGTCGCTTTCGTAACATTTATCGCAAACGTCAGTACGTAGCCTTATAATCGTTAAATTGAGGTTACGATTAAAGGATTTACAGTAAGTAGATTTTTCAGAAGGAACGCTGAGATCCTCTTTCATCATTTCGGAATAATCTAAAAATTGTTCATACAATATTGACAGATTTAATCCTGAATTAAGAAAATATTTTAAGAAGGAGGCCTCTCTGGTGTCATATGATTCTTCGTGTGGTATACTCTCACAGTGCAGTCTAATTAAAATTTGCATTTCTTCAGATAATTTAATTATTCGATTTTTATGCTTTCCTCTCGAATCATCGAAACTCTCATTACCTAGTAATTTCTTTCGGACAGTTTCCAATCGCTTTCTACTCAAACTAAGAACATTACACAGGATCGCTTTACAAACTGGGATATATCTCTCATCAGTTGGAAAAAAAATAATCCCATTTAATAAGTCTTTGGCGTATGACACTTCCGAAACCAGCAGGATCTTTGCACCTCATCATCGAAGAAAGAAGGAGATTTTGCTTGTGGTGATTTTGCAATTCCCAAAACTTTTTGTTCAACCTTTGCTGCAGTGTATCTGAGCTCATACTTCCTCAATTTTGTTGACAGCATATCTGATTAGGTTTTACTTCTCTGCTTGAAACAATTTCATGGGAAAAACTTGAAATATACTCTTGGCCCTGAAATATGGAGAAAAAAAATCGCATGTGCTTTCTTGTAGAATAACATTACAATATTTTAGACACAGTTCATTTTAAAAATTTGAGGAATTAATTTTTGCCCACCTGCGTGCAAAAATCTACTTTTTACGTATTTCTAATATATTGTACTTACGATAGATTTTTTCAAGAAATTATATGATATTCCAATTTATAAAATTCAATTTCAAATACAACAATTGAGTGTGCACATGGAAAATCTAAAGTTTGGAAATGATATTTAGACTGCTACAACTCTTGGTAATTTGAAGTGTTTTTGCAATAATTTCTGAACATACTCGACAAAATCGCGCTGTTTCATTTCATTTTTTCGATTTTGTGAAAAGCGCTCTCAAAAATAGTTGGACCAAGAATGGAATATTTATCAAATAATTATTTTTCTCTATGATTCACATTTTCCCCTACACAATAATAATTTATGTATTTGATAATGTCTTCATTACCATTACGGCGATCCTTAAAAATACATTTTAAGAAAATTTTGAGACGTTCTTTAACTATTTTGATCAAGAATTAATTTACTAATTTATTATTACATACCGCATTTCTGCTACATTTAAGAACATTTCTCTTTCACAAACTCTCATGCTTTGTTCGTTTTCTACCATTCGTAGGTTTCAAATTGTTTTCCATTTCTTAATTGGAAAACTTCATCACATGTATAAAATAGAATTTTGTATAGCACGTAATATTTCAACGATCTACTCTGCTAATCGAAAGAGACTGAACCAAACTGATATTTTTAATTTTGGTAAAGAAACAACCCACAAGCCTATATACGTATATTTACAAATAGAGGTCAGACGAAGGACACGCTGAATACAAAGAAAAATCTGCCCGCTTCGCGCGCACATTCTCATGGCGTGCAGCTCGCTTCGTTCGTCACGTTTCGTGCTCCGAAACATGTGGATCTCGCGCTTCGTGCTCGGTGTTATATGTTCTTCATGTACAAATTACTAATTTGTTTTCGAGTTCAAATGGAGAAGGAAATTTATTTACTTGAGGCTCTATCGGCCTTAAGGAGTACATTCTCATTATAATATTCGCGCTCGATTTTCTGCGCTCACCGTATAATCTATACAAATAAATAGTTAAAAAGACGATTGAAAACTTATCGTAACGATTTACGATTGGTTCCATGAAGAAATGTTCAACGGCAATTTTATTTGACTTTTTGAAAGCACAAATTCTACTCTCTTGACTTTTTTTCTTTCGCGTCGTTTGGGTCAAAATTTGAATTTTTGATTTTTCAAGAAAATTCAAAAAGTTGTTATGACATTCTTGTAGAGCTTCCAAAAGCAACTTTTTTCCTTCCCAGACTTTTTCTCATATCGTGCATTGTTTGGCTTAAAATTTTCATTCTTTTATCTTTTTTTGAATTTTGTGAATGCTATAACTCTCATAATTTTTTTTCATCAAAAAAAGTCATGCAGATAAATTATTCGACTTTTCGAGTACTACGAACAGCCGTACATATTATTCTTGAATCTTGAAAAAAATGGTCTCAAAAATTTTGAGAATTCTTCAACTTTTTGAATTTTCATTCAAATTAGCTGGTTCACGAACTAATCCTTTCTTTTGAGGCCTTAAAACAGTGTTCCAAAGGGCAATCCAATCGGACAAATCCTTCGAAAGTTATCGTGTTCACAGACGACGACAACGACAACGACAGACAGATACCGAAGTAAAATCCATTTTTTCTCTATCAGTGAGTCCGAAAACATCGAGATTTGATGAAATCCGCGAATGTCGATTTTCACATAAAACCTATACCTTCTCATTGAGACGAAATTGTAAAAATGTAGAGATGCATTATTTTTAGGACTTTTATGAAGTCCATGTTCCTAGAAGTCGCAACATGAAAATATTTTCAGTAAAGAAGAAGAAATATTTATTATCAACCATGATTTTCCATATTCCTCGTATTTTAATAACGAAATCTCGACGGGCTGTAAGGCACAGTTGAACCTAAGGCTAGGGTAGCCGTTTACCGGCCGGGGCGTAGTTTACGCGGGAGAAAATCTATCGCGCCGTCAAATTATAGTAAAACATCAACAGTTTGTTAACTACTATTCGAATTGAGCTGAAAGTTTCCAGAAAACTTCTTCGAACCTTCCTGAACAACTTTCTCACTGACAGTTTTCGCTTGCTCGAAATTCGCTCGACTCCCGAAACGCTAGAAGTTGTGTGTACACGAATTATGCACCGTCTTGGAAAAAAATTATTAACAATTTTTTAAATGAACACTTTGAACTTTCACTGACGTCTTTGGTCGCAGAACATCACAATGCATATTTCTGATGAGTTTCATTACAAAATATCGAAAACTTTCCATTTCGTTGCGAGTTGATGTGAAAAAAATCCAAATGTTTTACTGAAAGAAAAAAAATAGTTTTTCGTTGATAATACGAAAAATAAAAAAGCTACAACTCTTCTTATGAGAAGAAAAAGATGCGAAATTAAATTTTCATTAAGGATACATATTTAAAGAACTAAAATTTAAGACTTTATTTTCGAGTGTTCTGGGGCCTCCCCACTCCAGCAAAATAATTCTATATCTCCTTTTTGCATCCGGAGCCTCAATTTTCGTGGCATTTGTTACAAAAAATAGCGTATTACACTCGGGTGCAATGTCGTTTACCAATTTGTGTGGTGCTTGCAGCAGAGCCATTCCAGCCTTTGCATCCTTATATCATGAAATACTATCTCTTACAATCCATATATATTCCATATAATTTGCTCGAAAATTTTAAAATTTAAAGCCATTCTTCTCGAAACCTACTACAAATTGCATCTCACCACTTGGGCAAGTAAGTCTTCCAGTAAGTAATGAAGTTTCATAAATTATATGTATTATTATTATTGTTACTGTTGTTGTTGTTATTGTTGTCATTGCGACAGGCAATGTGCAAGTAAGATGTACTAAACATCTCGAACATCTACGAGTCAGTAGGGTACTGGCAGCAGCTGCAAAAGCGGTTTTATTAAACACCTGTCGCATTGTAAGAAACTTCCTAGACCATCAGAAAGTGGGCAACTGAAACCCTGTGGAGTAACAGACGGTAGCTCTGAAAAAGCATCCAAAGGCGATTAAGGGCCTTCGAAATCATGGGCAAATCCTAAATGTAAGAAACTGAATCCAAACGGAAAAGCCATTTTGTTTAGTTTTTTGCATACACAATCTGAAGAGTAACAAGATTTGCGGACCAGGACGTTTTTTTCGGAAAAAATTCTAGTTTTTATGTAATAATCGAATAAAAAATGCGCCTTAACAAGCGGCACCACGACGACACTGGTCGCGACGGTATTGGGGTGTTCTACTATTTATCTAAAAGGGGACTACGTAAAACAGTTTTGTTGGTTTCATAACTTATAGTATCATATGTCTGACCGGTCATGTCGAAGCCAGTGGGAACAAGATGTTGGCGAACCTAAGGACAAAACGATGAATTACCATGTTTGCTTATAATGAACTCCGATGGTACCAACGTCCTTCAGATTTTCGTCGGATCGAATGAGAGGAGCCCACTGCTGTCTACCCCTCTCACCCCTTGTACTCCGAATAGCCAAGTCTGCAGCGGAGCGACACCCACGACTTGCCTATAAGGCTATAGGCAGAGGCTGATGATTCATGAAAGATTTACGCGGAATCCACGTTACTGTACAATTTTCGGCAATCTTAGTGGTAAAGTAGTAGCTCGTAGTAAAGCACAATATACAAGGTTTATATAAATAGGCATATTTGATAATGTTTCAGATAACATTTGTATAAAAAATTGTCTTTAGGCCGAATACATTACACACGAGGCTGGAAGTGAGAAGATACGTCGTGTTTATTCTGTTTGAGAAATAAAATATATATGTAATATATTTCCCATTATTTTTAAAAACCTTCTGCTTATCTAAGGAAGGCACCCAACAGTGTAAAGGCTAAACTATTTGTTTAATGAAATCGAATTTTCAAATTTTTCGCGGAAATAACAGAAGTTGGACAAAGATTTCAATATAAATCCATCTTCTTTCTTTGGAAATACTCTTAACTAAATTTAAAAGACAATTATAAAAGTCGATTTTTGAAAATCTTCCTTATTGCACTTCGGTGTTAACAAGGAAAGTTAAGAAAAATTGTCACTTTTACAACTTTATCTTTTATCTTTCAGTAAACAATCGAAATAAACTTGGCATCAATCAAAATCATTACAGTGGCACCTGAGATAAAAAATTGATTCATGAACGAATTTTCAATAAAATACATGAATTTTCAAAAAAAAAGATAAATATTTAACAAAAATGGAATAGTTAAATTTTAAGTAAGAAGAACCAAATTTTCAACAAAATAGTTTTATTTTCAACCAAAGAGATGAATTTTCAACAAAAATGATGAATCTATAACAAAAAAGTGAAATTTCAACAAAATAGTTCAACTACCAAACAAGAAGTTGAATTTTCAACCAAGAGAATTAATTTCCTACTTAAAAAAAGAATTTTCAACAAAATATTAAAATTTTAACCTAAAGAGATGAATTTCCAACTTATACGATGAATGTTGAACAAAGTTAATTTTTAAGAAGTATACTTATATGATATTGATACTGATGATATATGATACAAGTATACTTGTATGATGAATGTTTAACAAAAAAAGGTAATTTTTAAAAAGTAGTTGAACTTTTAACCAAGTATATGAATTTTCAACTACGAAGATTAATTTTCTACCAAAAAATCCGAATTTTCTACAAAATATTAAAATTTTCAACCTGTTTTGTTTGAGTGTTCGACTATTTCGTTGTAAATTCATCATTTTCTTTAGTGAATTATTCGGTTTTGGTTGAGGGTTCAACTATTTTCTTGAAACGTCGTCTTTCTTGGATAAATTCAACTGTTTTTGATTTCAAATTGAAACTTTTGTAGTTGAAATATCAACAGTTTTGGTAGAGAATTGAACAATCTTGTTGAAAATTAACTTTTTTATGGTAAATTCGTCTTCATATCTTGTTGGAATTTCTTTTCTTTCTCACCTCAAAAATCACTTTTGGTTAAAAATTAATTACGAGTATTTTGTTGAAAGTTCATCTCATTTCGTAGAAATTTCACCTTTCTTGGTTAAAAATGGAACTATTTGGTTGAAAATCAATCCGTTTTCATTCAGGATTCAGCTCTGTTGTTGAAAATTCATCTTTTTACGTTGAAAATTCAACTATTTTGGTATAGAATACAACTATTTGGTTAAAATTCAACATTTTTATCGGGAATTCGTCTTTTTGGCTTGAAAATTCCACAATTTCCAGAAATTTCATCTGTTTTGGTTGGAAATGCAATTCTTTAGTTAAAAGTTCACCTGCTTCGTTGAAAATTTGTACTTTTTGGCTGATATGATTTGTTTCTAAAATTAAAATATGTTGATTGGTTACAATATGTTTCATTGTGCACCACTAACGGTGGAATACAAAGTAGATTTGCTGAACAAAAATTTTTGAATCGTAGAATCATCAACTTTGAAATTTGTTCAAACAATTTGCTTATAAAAATTACTTCAAATATTCTATGAAC
>JAUMHM010069115.1:0-14159 GCA_032362435.1 Melikaiella ostensackeni
ATATTTCGAAATTTATACGAAAACCTTTTCCCTATTAATAAAGTACTTTTAGGGAAAGCACGAACAGTATGTGCACAGATTTACAGTTTCTCTTTCAGAGGCATGTAAGGTTAGGGGTCAATTCATAAATATCCAATGAGATGTCAAGTAGCTTTGTCAGCTCGATTTAGTCATTGTTGCGTTTCGATAGGGCACCATATCATCATCAGGACACAGGCAGACATCCAAAAAATTCCGAAAACCTCCATGTTGTGTGAAAGCGTTTATTTTGGAAAGCTTATTCAGTAGCGAGATTTAAAGTACATTCGTCTCTCGACATAATATTCTGTCAAACTAGAGTACCGAGTAACTATTGTTGCATGGTAAAATTAATTTGATTTTTCAAAGTTATGGTAGTGTTTATATTTTAAGAAAGATTTGTGAAGTTTTAAACTAGAAGATAAAACATTGTTGAGCTCTTAGCCCCCAAAAAATAATCTGTGTTTACAATTTGTTAATTGATGGGTGTTTTCTTTGAAAACTATAACATTATTACTTTTTTGACCTCGTGTCGACGGTTGAAATTAAGAGACTTGCGTTTAAACACTTCACAAATCTATTTTAAGTTATAAACACTACCACAACTTGGAAAAATTAAATCAATTTTACCTTGCAACAATATTTACTCGATACTCCAGTTTGACAAAATATCATGTCGAGAGACCAATCCACCTTCAAGCTACTGAATAAGCTTTTCAAGATAAACGCTCTCAAACAACATGAAGGTTTCTTAGAATTTTTTGGATGTCTGTCTACGTCCTGATGATGATGTGGTAGCACATCAAAACGCGTCGACGACTAAATCAAGCTAATAAAGCTACTTCACATCTCACTGAATAAGAAAGACTTGAGAGTCTTGCATTTTGACACTTCACAAATCTGTTTTAAATTATAAACACTACCATAACTTTCAAAAATGATATCAATTTTGTCATGCAACAATATTTACTCGACACTCCAATTTGACGAAATATCATGTCGAGAGACCAATCTACTATACTTTAAAGCTTGCTACTGAATAAGCTTTCCAAGATAAAGGCTCTCAAACAACATGAAGGTTTCTTAGAATTTTTTGGATATCTGCCTACGTCCTGATCGTGATGTGGTACCACATCGAAACGCGTCGATGACTAAATTAAGCTAACAGAGTTACTTGACATCTCATTAGATAAGAGAGACTCAGGAGACTTGCATTTTCACACATTCCGCAAATCCTCTTTAAATTACAAACACTACCACAATTTTCAAAAATCATTTCAATTTGGCCGTGCAACAATATTTACTCGAAACTCCAGTTTGACAAAGTATCATGTCGAAAGACCAATCTACTTCAAAGCTTACTACTGAATAAGCTTTCCAAGATGAACACTCTCAAACAACATGGAGGTTTGTTAGATTTTTTTTACGTCTGTCTACGTCCTGATGATGATTTGATACCACATCGAAACGCGTCGATGACTAAATCAAGCTAATGGAGCTACTTGACATCTCATTGGATTATAGAGACTTGAGAGCTAGAGTTGCATTTTGACACTTCACAAATCTTTTTCAAATTATAAACACTACCACATGTAAAAATATTATTCATATTTTATATCCTACGATCAGCGAACAAACTATTTGAATTAGCTTCGATTCCTGATGCTACATTGTCTTTTTTTATTTTGTTCTTACTTTGACACATTCCACTTGACAGATCTCCCTATCTTTGAATCTGTTGTAAAAATGTCTAGCTAAAAGTTTTCTAATGAAGTTCACTCTTAATTACGCTCTACCTCCACGTTATTCTCTTTAATACCACAGCTTTCAAAAATCATATCAATTTTGCCATTTAACAATATTTGCTCGATACTCCAATTTGACAAAATATCATGTCGAGAGACCAATCTACTTCAAAACTTGCTACTGAATAAGCTTTCCATGATAAACGCTTTCAGACAACGTGGCGGTTTCTCAGATTTTTTAGATGCCTGTCTACCTCCTGATAATGACGTGGTACCACATCGAAACGCGTCGACGACTAAATCAAGCTAATAAAGCTACTTGACATCTCATTGGATATTTATTAATCCACTCCTGACCTTACAGATCTCTAAAAAAGAAATACATCATAACAAGGACGAAAAAAACTACAAATTAAAATGTATTAATATTACAGGTCAATCGATTCGTCTAGAATTAAAGAATCTTTCCTATTCTTGCATCAAATTTTAATTATGTTGATGCAAAAATTTTTACTACAGAAAACCGATTTTCCAAATATTATGAATGACCAGAACTTGCTGACTCTTTGCTGAAACGTGTTAATATTAAACACTGGAAGAAATGATTGGACAGTTCACGCATAATTCTGGTTATTCCAACCATATCGTATTGCTCGCTCAGCTAAAACCATACGGATTCGCTTTTTCAGGCATATCATCATAGTTACGTATTATAGCTCTACCAAGAACATTTATCCGTGAAGTATCCTTGATCATATGCCCAAGTTATAGACTTATGTGGCTGAATTTTCTTATCAGACTTTGCATGATCCAGTTATACTGGTATAGTTGTTTTAATACAATGTAGAATCCTGAAGCATGTATGACAAGCCATACTGGATCCAAAAATTGGGGTGATCCAGCCATCCACTACATGATTGTTGCTTGGAAAAATTTAATTCCCAAATTAAATATCCTACTTTAACCATAATAGTATTCGTGTACCTTCTATATAATGGTTCGAAATATAAATACGTCTGGTTTAGAGGGGAATATTTTTTGATTAACTCAGATAGAAATTCTCAACCATAATCATATGGCAAATAATCCCCAAGCATTTCTTTCAGTGAAAGTCAATCGATTCGCCACGAAGTAAGGAGTTTTTTATATTCTTGCATTTACTTTAAATTATGTCAATGAAAGCAATTCGTCTATAAAAAACCAAATTTTTACATATTATGAAGGGTACGAAAAATGTAAAATTCAATAGTTTGGAAAATCCTTGTGTCAGTTTTATGATATTAGCGGTGAAACTAAGCCCTCTAGATTTCATCAATATATCTAAAACCATCTTTAAGTTATCGTGTTAACAAAAAAGGGCGATATTAACACACACACCAATACGTCCGGGCAATTGCTTAGGGAGCATTCACAAATTACGTAACGTTTTTTTTTTACCCTTTAGATCCCTCCTCTTTGCAACGCTTTTTCTTCGGTAAGTTGATATGTTTCTACTGGTTTTTGAATGCTTTTATTTTATTATTCGTTTATCACTAACTGATGACATTTGAGTTTGAAAAAGTTCACTTTGACACACTTTCTGAAGAAAAACAAAATAAATTCCAGATCAAGAATGAGTTACACGCCAACATAGGAAAATTGGCATTTTTCTCTCGCCCTGAAATTCAAAATTTTCTCTAACATTTCCTGTTATTCCTAGGAAATTGTAAATCTTCCAGAAGTGGGACTAGGTCCTAGACAAATCTAAAGAAATACTTTACGAATGAAAAAAATATGAATTTCTAGATTCATTGTCATTTACAGGCCACTATAGGAAAATTGGAATTTTTCTCCCACTCCGAAATTCAGAATTTTCTAAAGCATTCCCTGTCAATCCTAGAAAGTTGTACATCTTTCAGAAGTGGAAGTAGGAACTAGAGAAATCTAGATTCTAAAGAGACACTTTCTGAAAGAAGAAAAAATAATTTTCAGATCCATAGTGATTTATAGACCAACATAAGAAAAGTGGAATTTTTCTCCCGCCTCGAAATTCACAATTTTCTAAAACATTCCCTGTTGGTCCTAGGAGGCTGTAAATCTTCTAGAAGTGAAAGTTGGAACTATATAAATCTAAGAAAACACTTTATGAAAGAAACGAACTTCCAGATTAAGAGTGATTCATAGACCAAAATAGGAAAATTCGAATTTTAATCTCACCTCGAAATTCAAAACTTACTAAAAGATTTTCTGTTGAGCTTAGGATGCTGGAAATCTCTCATCTATCAGTAAAGTGACTATGCGAAATCCAAAGAAACCCTCGGCAGGAAAAAAACAATTAAGGAAAAAGCTCTACTAGTTCGTAGGCCAGCCTAGGTGAAATTCAATCATAGAGCACCGGCCTACAAGTTAAAAAGCTCCTTAACTCAATTTCAATTCAAACTGAGATGTTCAAGAAAAACTGTTTTTGTCAAGCCGCGGCCTTGTATGGAAATTTTCGAAAAGCCGTACATCACTTCTGAGGAAATCGATCATTCTGCACTTATCGGTAAAAAAATTATTTCAAAATTTTAATAATTTTCAATGAAATTTAATAAAAATTTACTCATGTCCAAAATGAACCATTCGTAATAGTAATAAAAAGACGTATCCTGAAAGTTACGTCCTATTTTCACTGCATATTCTTTGTACACATACGTTTAACGAGACTCTCATACAGAATGAGAAAAGGCACGTTCCGAATATCGAAGAGGTATCCGATTTTTGATGAAGCTAAATGCCTATTTACAAGAATTCGCTGAGATACGCCTCTTTGAAAGCATTATACAATCCTTTTACGATATATTAAAACTACTAAACACAGTAGGAAAAAAGCACCCGTTTTGTACAAAAATCGACCGACAGTACAATTCTAATGAATCTTGATGTTTTTTTCTCTATAAATAACCGCGAGTCCTCCAAGTATAACGCGTGACTGCGGATATGTCACTCTGACTAAACCAAAATTTATTACTCAATAACAAAGTTTAAACTTTTTTCTGTCCAACTTTTCAGCGATAGAGTTTCTTTTAAGACCTTCAAATTCGTTAAAACAGATCAAAAATCAATGTAATAACTAAATAAAATAATTTCCGTCACTTCAATTTTCAATTACTCACGTCCTCTTTGCATTCAAGTATTCTAAACAATTTATGTTTTGATTAACACCAATAGATGCAGCTTACTGAAACGATTCCAATGATATAAAAATCCTTATTTTGATAAAAAGTTGAATTAAGGAGGTACTTAACCTGTAGGGCAGAGCAATGTTACGCGCGCACTATATAATAAACGCAGATAATTCTAGCTTAAATGTAGACGAGATGGGTCTATAGTTCGGAAGATTAATCTGAATAGAAACTTAGAACCTACATTGAACCTGCAGCTCCTTATCAGAACTTGCTTTGACACTATTTGAACCTATAACCCCTGCTTTAAACTTTTAACTCCTAGAGCATGAAACATACAGGTAAGGCCCCCTTTTAACTTCATTGCGACCCACAAGCCTTACTTTGAATTTTTAGAAGCTACAGTCTTCCAATTCAAGAACCTACCTTGACGCTGTAAAACCTCTATGGACCTATTTTAAATCTTAAGAACATACATTTAACAGACTCAAAACACTACTTTGACGCTATTTGAACATATTGCCCCTACTTTGAGCTTTTAACTCCAACAACATAAAACATTAGACCCTCTTTGAACTTCGTTTCAATCTACGGGCCCTACTTTGAATCTTTAGATGCTACAGTCTTCCGATTCAAGAACCTACTTTGGCGCTGTGAATCCCGTCTGACCCTATTTTGAATCTTTAGAACCTACATATGTCAAACTCAAGACCCTACTTTGACGCTATCAGAGCCTATAGCCCCTACTCCAAACTTTTAACTCATAGAGAATAAAACATTAGACTCTCTTTTGGCCCCATTCCAACCTACAGGCCCTACTTTGAATTTTTAGAACCAACATTTGTCAAACGCAAAAACCTACTTTGACGCTATTTTAGCCTATAGCCCCTACTTCCAACTTTTAACTCCTAGACCATCAAACATTAGACCCCCTTTCGATTTCATTGCAACCCACAGGCCCTACTTTGTTTTTTTAGAAGCTACAGTCTTTCGATTCAAGAACCTACTTTGACGCTGTAAAACCTCTATAAACCTATTTTAAATCTTAAAAACATACATTTGACAGACTCAAAACCCTACTTTGACGCTATTTGAACATATTGCCCCTACTTTCAACTTTTAACTCCTACAACATAAAACATTAGACCCTCTTTTAACTCCATTTCAATCTACAGGCCCTACTTTGAATCTTTAGATGCTACAGTCTTCCGATTCAAGGACCTACTTTTGCGCTGTAAATCCTTTCTGACCCTATTTTGAATCTTTAGAACCTACATATGTCAAACTCAAGATCTTACTTTGACGCTATCAGAGCCCATAGCCCCTACTTCAAACTTTTAACTCATAGAGAATAAAACATTAGACCCTCTTTTGGCCCCATTTCAACCTACAGGCCCTAATTTGAATTTTTAGAACCTACATTTGTCAAACGCAAAAACCTACTTTGACGCTATTTTAGCCTATAGCCTCTACTTCCAACTTTTAACTCCTAGATCATCAAACATAAGACCCCCTTTTGATTTCATTGCAACCCACAGACCCTACTTTCAATTTTTAAAGGCTACAGTCTTCCAATTCAAGAACCTACCTTGACGCTGTAAAACCTCTATGGACCTTTTTTAAATCATAAGAACATACATTTGACAGACCCAAAACACTACTTTGACGCTATTTGAACATATTACCCCTACTTCGAACTTTTAACTCCTACAACATGAAACATTAGACCCTCTTTGAACTTCATTTTAATCTACGAGCCCTACTTTGAATCTTTGGATGCTACAGTCTTCCGATTCAAGAACCTACTTTGGCGCTGTGAATCCTTTCTGACCCTATTTTGAATCTTTAGAACCTACATATGTTCAACTCAAGACCCTACTTTTACGCTATCAGAGCCTATAGCCCCTACTTCAAACTTTTAACTCACATAGAATAAAACGTAAGACCCTCTTTTTACCCCGTTTCAACCTACAGGCCCTACTTTGAATTTTTAGAACCTACATTTGTCAAACGCAAAAACCTACCACCTTTTGACTTCATTGCAACCTACAGGCCCTACTTTGAATCTTAAGAAGCTGCAGTCTTCCCTTTCAAGAACCTACATTTGTCAAACTCAAAACCCTACTTCAACGCTATTTGAACCTATAGCCCCTACTTTAATCTTTTAACTCCTGGAGAATAGAACATTAAACCCTCTTGACTCCATTTCAACCTACAGACCCTACTTTGAATCTTTAGAAGCTACAGTCTTACAATTCAACAACCTACTTTGACGCTATAAAACCTCTCTGACCCTATTTTGAATCTTTAGTACCTACATTTGTCGGACTCAAGACCCTACTTCGACGCTAGTTGTGCCTATAGCCCCTACTTTAAACTTTTAACTCCTAGAGAATAAAACATCAGACCCTCTTTTGTCCCTGTTTCAACCTACAGGCCCTACTTCGCATCTTCAGAAGCAACAGTCATCCATTTCAAGAACCTTCTACGATGCTGTAAAACCTCTTTAACCCTATTTCAAATCTTCAGAACCTACATTTGTCAAACTTAAAACCCTACTTTAACGCTATTTGAACATATAGCCCCTACTTGATACTTTCAACTCCAAGAGAATAAAATATTAGACCCTCTTTTGACTCCATTTCAACCTACAGACCCTACTTTGAATCTTTAGAAGCTGCAGTCCTCCAATTCAAGAAACTACTTTGACACTATTAAACTTCTCTGACCCTACTTTGAATCTTTGGAACGTATATTTTTCAAACTCAAAACCCTACTTTAACGTTGTTCAACCTGTCCTTTAATGCTGACCCAGATTTTCTATCTTTTGAGCCACAGTCTTCAAATTGAAGACATTAATTTAACGTTTTATAACTTCTGTTCTGTAATATGAACAAAAAATAATAAATAACTTGCAAATAATTGTCATAAATTAATTATATACTATAAGGTTGGTTGGTGAAAAGTATACCATTTTATACAATAAGATTTTCGAATATAAAAAACTTCCAAACTGTCTAAATTATATTTTTTCAATTAATAGTAACCCAGGAGAGCATAAAATTATAAAACTAAGAGATCAGGGAATGTAGTTGTGATGGATATGAATTTTACACGTTGCTATAGGTCGTATGACAAGACAAGCTTCTATTATAAAACAACAAAATTTCAAACATCTTTTAAATATATATACCGAACAGAAAAAATATTTTAAAATATGGAAAAATAACTATTTTCAATATTCAGTTGATTTTGACTTCAGCGTTTTGAAATATGCCCTCATTTTATAGATTGCTAAATTAATATGAAGCGTTACCGGACATACTATAAAAAATATTACGCAAAAGTAGTCATCATTATTTACTGTTATTTGGAATCAACGTTGATAGATCGATTTTTAACTATACCAAAATTTTCGTAAGTATAGAATTAAAAATTTTAGCCGGCATTATGGATAGTTTAAATAATTATTTTCGAGTTTCATCTTGAAATAGCAATGCAGTGTGACTAGACGATAAACTTGTGAAACAGAATTTGATGTGATTTTTGAAATCCTTAACTCTAAAATATTAAACTCTAATCTTAATTTTTATTTTTTTTTTATGAACTCAATATAAGTTATATCTGTAAATCTCAAATATTCAAAAAATGTTGCTAATATTATTCAGCATTTTTTCATTTTAAATTTGTAGTTTAGGACAGGTGTGTGACAAGACATTTTGCGTACTTTTTTATTTATGATTTTTAAACAAAATCGTCAAAAAAATCTAAACTATACTAAATTGTGCTTTGAAATGAGCAGCTTGCTAAAATATTTTCACATAAAATCTATTATTCAAAGGGAATGTGGGAAATGACTGGGGAAAAAAATGGTCAACTTTTTATCAATCACCCATAAATAAATACTTCTTTGCAATGCTCAGGCATAAAAAAATATTTCCTCTCAACTGAAAATGCTGAATATTTGTATGAGAATAATATTCATCATGAACAATGAGTGAATATTGTCAACTACTGCTTTGCCATAAAATTTTTTATGAATAATAATTGATGAAATTTCGCATTTTTTACAATCATGCAGTCATTTTCTCATTAAAAATTCTCATAAATTGGTTTCAAAGTGATCGAGAAGCAAAAAAGATTATAAAAATTGAATATTTATTATCTTTAGGAACAAATATTATAAATAAATTGAAGAATTAGACCTTTTGCTCAGAAAAGAAAAATTCCTTTTTTATTATATCATGCGACAGTTATGTAAATATTCATGTTTCACTAGGGAAATGTGCCACAAACTCTCAATCATTATTGTTTAGTAAAAAATATTATACAAAATTTAATAATCAGGCATTTTACCTTGGTGAATAGTATTAATCCAGCCATAAATCGTGTCGAAAACACTCAATATTTATTATTATTAATTAACAACAAAGATCATAAGGAAATTAAAAAATAAGTTTGACAATTAATGGCTTAAAGTTACTAATTTTTCTTTAATTTTCCTATTGGAGCCTTACGGTTCATCTGTTTGCAACATGATTTCGTAGAAAAAAGTATTTTTCCCAACAAATAGTACCACTTTATAAAACTTTATAACAATTTTTGTTACTAAACAATAACAATTGAGCTTCTGAAACATTTTCCTAGAGTAATATTACTATTTACGTGTCTTCCACTTGATTTAGTAGAAAAACTCATTTCTTTCCATTTGAAACTATCTATTGTTTCAACTTGTTTGTAATAGTTGCTGCTAACAATGACAAATATTCAATATTTGTAATTTTGTGTGATTTTTTATCACTACTAAACAAGTCATAAAAAAATTTCATGGAAAATTTAATACTGACTGTAAAAAATTTGAAATTTCGTTATTTCTAATTTTATATTTTGATTATATTACATAATTATATTTATATGATTAGCTTGAATCTTGAATTTGAAGTACGTGTTTTTTTAGTGTAATTGCATTCATCATGATGCCCAATGAGTTTATTTAAGTCTTTGCTTAATGAAGCGATAAAAAATAATATTGTTGAAATCGATACTTTTGACATTGTATTCGTTTAAACAATAAATTCCAAAGAATCAAGTTTCAAAATCTAGCCTGAAGTTATTCTGAAGCTTATAATGGTCAATATTTCGAAAAAAAAGAAAAAATCTATATTGAACTATTTCAAAATTGTTTCAAATATTTAACGGCACAAAAAGTGTTCAAAAAGTCATTATTCAAATAATTGTTTAAGTATTTAAAAAGATTTTGGACTATAGAGTAATGGATAAGTGCTAATCATTTTCATCGCAGGTATCCCAAGTGCTCCGTTAGCTCAGTCGTTAAGGCGTTCGGTGAATAAACTCGTTGCGTGCGTGGGAACTCAGGTTCGATCCTTCGTACAAACATTTTTTTAAAATATACTTTGGATTTTTACTACTATGGATTTTTTAATGTACTATGCGTTAGCGATGAGATTAGAATATTATGAACCATATATCTATGAAATAATTGCGAATACCCTAGATATTCATATCAAGGATATTATTATTTTATTATTTTTTCTGATGATTAGCAAAATGGTAACTTTTATCCTTTAATATAGGCTCGATATTAGAGAACCTACTTTGACGCTATTCGTGGAAAAAGTAGAATTTTTGGTTGTTTTTAGCTTAAGAGTAGGAACTAAATTTTGACTTGGGAATTATTTTTGATAAAAAAACCTACATTTATAGAAAACTACCTTAAAAGAATAAAATATGTCCTTACTGTTATCCGTTATAAAGCTGAATGCGTTCTGATTAGAACTTGAAGAAGTTTACGCAGTGGATGAAAAAAAGAGAATATAACTGATTAACCTTCATTAAGAAAACAGTAAGGACTGATGGTAGATTTGCTACGCCTTCACTAAAAGATGAATTTTTTAAGCAACATTAATGAACAATACCGCCAGAATCAATGAAAATCTGACAATTCGGTCGTCATAGTGTTTTGGGCTCTAAAATGTTTAGCAAAGAATAGTTGAGAAATTTGCAATTTCAAATCACAGTAATACAAGAAACTGATTTTTAAGAACAAATGAATTTCATTTTTACCTTAAATCAAGGGAATCAATTAACTTCCACCATAAATCGGTTTTAAATACGGTGTTTTTATTTGAATTATGTAGTAAGACAATGAACTACTGATAGGTATATTAACTTTCGAATGATTTTCAGTCGTGCAATCTGAAATTCATTTGCGCTAGCAGAAGGGCGTGCGCGAACTGCGATTCGCGAACACTTAGAAAAAATGTCGATTAACATGTGGATCTCGATATGTTTGATATGTGTATAATTTAGTCTTATGTGAAATGTTTTCGCTTAAATGAAACAAAATGATTGTATTTTTAAAATTGTGGACGCCCTGAAGAAGCCCTTGCTGTTCGATGCCTTTATAACTCGACATGTTGGACATGTGCGTCATTTGTGAAAAGTTTTACAGGAATTCAACTTGAGTAAAATTCCAAGTGATAAATGATTAATTAAGAAGGTGAAGAAATCTTCACATTTTAAATGAACCTAAAAATTTCATTTTACGTGCATAAAGCGGTTGATTTTCAACCAAGCGAATAACTTGAAGTCATATTACAATCATCGGTTGACTTTCAACCGACAAATGATTTGTAACGTGGTGTTTTTCACCCGTTACATAAATGGTTTTAATAACACCTAGGGTTTTATATTGAACAACCCGTTCGAAAACTCACTGACCAAGGGTCCCACGAATTCCAAAGAGTACTCTCCTTAGTTTCAAGAATCTTTATTTATCCTTGTTTCTTTTTTTTGGAATGTAACCGAGACGGAGGTGTAACAGTGGAGGATACGAATTGTCAATTTCAAATGGAACCTGAACTCCCGCATTATTTAATTACCTGCGCCACCGCCGCTCGCCGAAGATCTACCACTCTAGGAAATCATATTTCGTACGGTGCCCCGTGCCAATACTCAAAATTGTATCTCGACGTATAGTGCTACTCTCTCACCGAAATGCATTCCATCTTGTGTAAAAGGACACTAGAGAAAAAAGTTGCTTAAATTGAGCAAACGCTATTCAAAGCGAAACTGTTAATTGTTAGGAAATAGCTATTGCTCGGGGTGCATTTCCAAACCAGCATGGGTCTTCTCACTCTCGAGTTAAATCATATCTAATCACGTGGTGAACTCGGCGCGACGGGATTGGGCAACAGGTTGGGGGAAAGCGATTATCGAAATCTCGATAAATTGTCAGGTTCTGAACGATGTGATTAATCTCACTCTTGGTTTGCGAGTTGTCAGATACGGCTGCGTCCATAAGACTCTGGAAATAACAACTAGAAGGAAATTAAACATTCTACAAGATGTCAAGACCGGACGATGGAAAGGTTAGTTCTTTTAACTTCTGGCGAGAGTGACGGGGTCTGCCTGAATCGTTGTGGAAACGTACGAAAAGTATCTCGCAGTAGACTCCCTTACGCTCCGTCCTTCTCTAAGAGTTTTCTCGCGATAAATTAAATTAAAAATGTGAGCAAATCCTTAAAATGTGTAATTTGATTCTCACTGAGTCTTAATCTCGGGATTCTAATTTTCTTTCGGTTGGGTTAAATTAAAACTCAGCAGAAGTGGGGTCATAAGAGCGAGTAAGGGATTTCGGTATTCTTGAGTTACGTAATTGAATGCTAGCCCGGTATAAATTCTCGATCGATGATGTTTGTAAAAATGCCGTTCGAATTCTTGAATTACGTAATTGATTGTTATCTTAGTATAAGTTCTCGATCGATGATATTAGTAGAAATGCCATTCGAATTCTTGAATTACGTAATTGATTGTTATCTTGGTGTAAATTCTAATTTTCACAGGCACAACAGTCACGATTAATTTTAAGATAATTTAAGTAAAAACATTATTTTTTTTATTTTCTGCTTGAGAAGTAGGATTTTTCAATTTTGTTTCGGGAAGAAAAAGATGGAAGACATCAAAGTGTGAAAATGTCATTGCGAGAGGATGGTTCCAGTAGAACTTTACATCTTTCACGATACCTACTGTGGCGAGAGGTCGAATCGGACCAAAAATTATCACACGGTCCCGAATTTGCAAAAACAAAATATGTAAAAGGCGGTTGGGTGGAAACGCAACAAAAATTTGAGGACATAATAAATATAATATTCAGGAAAGAGGAACTGGCACAACTTGAGGAAAGGAAAAGAAAATCCAACCCAGAAGAAGAAGAAGAAGAAGAACAAGTCAGCGAAGTTGGACAGGAAGAGGATTCACATATAGAGCTGGAGATAACAGAAGAAGAATCATGGTTTGCCTTTAACGAGGAATTGCAAAAATGTGAAGAAGTCCTAGAAAAATAAACCTCGTCCCAAACAGAGGGGGGGGGGCGGAAGTTATAACGTAGTTATAAGCACCCCACCGTCTTACGATCCCGCGGACCTAAGCCTAGGAGTGGGGAGAAGCCCCACGCCAGAGTTTAATACCAAAACCTCGGCACCGAGCGGTCTTGTCTTGTCCGGTCTTGTGCTGCCTACGCCGCATCTCGGTCGATACCGTATCCGTCCCCTTACAACGCCATCGCGACCATCCAGCATCCACCTGGGATCACCCTGACGCCATCCGGCAAAGTTACCATCTCGACCTGTTCTCGGGGAAACCGACGAGATCTACCATCGCATGTGGGCCAACAGGTCCTACCAACATTGTAAGTGGTTTAAGAAATCCTTATTGGCCATAAATTATATTCTTATTGACTTAACCCTGTTCTCGAGCGTCCAAATCCTCACTTTTTCCTCAATTTGTGCGATTCCCATCACAAATTGATTATAGGGATAAAAAAGGAGAGCCAAGATACTAGTCAAAGATAGCAAAATATTTATCAAAATACTGATTGAGAAAATCATGGGAATAACTAAAGAAAGGATCTGGGTAGTTCAATGTGGATTTATGCCAGGAAGATCATGTGCGGATCACATATTTAGTTTGAAATAGATCATAGAAAAGAGTTTGTGAGTAAGCAAAAGAGTTTGCTGTGCGTTTGTTGATCTGGAAGAATCTTTCGATAATGTGAATAGATCCAAACTTTGGGAAGTCCTGAAAGAGTATGGAGTAAATGATTGGCTTCTAAAAGCAATAAAAACAATATACAATGGTAGTCGAAGGAGTGTAAAAGTGAATGGACAACTGAGCGATTGGTTTGATATTAAGCAGGGCGTTAGGCAAGGCTGCGTTATGTCCTCCTGGATGT
>JAUMHM010069287.1:0-14154 GCA_032362435.1 Melikaiella ostensackeni
TTATTCCCGTTATTATAATGGCTTTGCGAAGCTCTTCACCTGGGTTGATTGCTAGAGAGATTGATCAAGCGACTAGTTTTGAAGCGACGTTGAGAGATTGATCTCAAACCTATTCCTTCTCCTCCTAAACATCCCGTATCTAAATCTACCATACAAATTCCTTAATCCCCAATAGTAAAACGAGACCAGAACCAAACGACTTACGCTCACCCCTAAAGGGATTTGGCTTAATGGCATAATAATAAAATAAATAGGTAGACTGCTATTTCTGTATATGAAATGAAAGGCTCAGAGAAGAACGAGTATAAAATGCATGCCGTCTTATTTCGAGTCTTGAAAACTTTTACAGTATTATATTATTCTAGGAAGACAATAAATCGAGAGCAAGTAGGGCGAGGTTCCAGTGTATATCGAGGAATATACTCTGGGTCTACATATCATTAAAGATGCACTGAATTAAATTTTTTGATGATTCAAAAATGTTTTAGCCTCAGAGTGTCGCTAATGTTTCTATTTACAGCTAAAGGTAAACCAAGGAAGTGACCTCGACATTTTTTCCTAATATGTGAACATATTTACTGTAATATGACACCCTATTTAACTCATCAACACTCATATTTCCCATCTTGGATGGACACATTTGTAAATTCATGCTTGAGTCAGAATCTATCTTGTAAAACGTGCAAAAATTCTGTATCCAAAGTTCGTCTTGTAATTTGTATCCAGACTCCGTCTCAATTTTTGGTCCAAGAATGCCCCTGCCTATTCACTAGGGTAGAAGGCAGACTAACAATCTTGACCTGTCTTTTTGGACAAAAAAAGAGTTTACCAAAAGAAATTCTGATGAAAAAATCCTTCGAAAGTTATCGTACCGTCAGACAGCAAACAGACAGACAGATATACCGAAAAACAGAAATTATCGTAAAAACCATTTTTTTCTGACTCAGGGGGTCTTAAAACGTCGAAAACTGATGAAAACTGCATAGGTCCAAATTCACATGAATCTAATACCTTCAGTCATAAATGATGAGAATGTAATGATATTCATTTGAAGTTTTGATATCTATGAGCAATTGGAAATTATAGTGTTTTTACTAATAGCCAGATATTTCCATTCTGCATGAGTTTTTTCAACGAAATGTCTAGGGACACCGAAAATGTTTGGTCTACGCTCACCAAACTATGAGTGAACCTAGTCGCCATTTCTAGATTCCCTCGGCTCACCGAGAATATTTGTTCTGTGCTCACCAAATTTCGGTGAACCTAGACACGGCCTTCTTTCAACATAATATTGCTATCAGAACATTTTCCTCGGCTAATGATATACTATAGTAAAACAAGAATTAATTATCGCCATTAAGATTTCGAAAAAATTCTTTTCTTTCCACCAAAAGCTGTTTTTCTTCAAACTCAGTTGTCCTATTTAAAAATGTATGAAATTAAAACAATTTTCTAGGCAATCGATTACGTATGATTTTACCTTTCACATTTCACTTCATAATTTTCACATGTCATTGGTTTTCTTGTCAAATTCACGTTCTATTTCGAAGCTCACTTAAATATAGCTTCGGCATATGACGTGATTTTGACAACAAAAACAATGAGCTGAGAAAAATAAAAAGAAATGTGGACTGTAGGGTATGAAATTATATACATAATTGACCCCCAGGGTTATATCTATAACTTTTTTTTACATTTCATTATCATAACCTGAATAACTATGACAACGCACAAGGAAAAAGATTGAAAAAAATTTGTAATTTGTAATTTTTTTTTATTTGTAATTTTGTAATTTTGTCATTTTATTTTTTTTTTAATTTGTAATTTGTAAAAAAATTGTAAGATTGAAAAAAAATGAAAAAAACTCCTGGGTTTATGATCAATTTACTTAATTATGAAATATATATTCAAAATTTGAAAATATTTTTGTATTATCGAATGCGTTTGCAACAAAAACAGAAAGGAAAAATATATACTTCTTTACCGCACTTGTATGGAAATGATTATGATATGCATGAAGGATTCACCTGTAATTATAATTATCATCCTTGGAATTGTTCCATAGTACTTTTGCTGTAGTCTACCTTACTTTTGCGGTCATCTTCTATTCATTTTACAATTTTAACCATGAAATTGAATCTTTGTAAACAACTGTCAGATTGTACTTTCAAGATTTTCTGAGCAAATCCTCCAAAATGTACCTCTCTGATTGGCTAGTTCTGTATGGATCTATGGCCTCTATTCTAAAGATTAATAAGATTTTCATGACCCCTCTCTTTTTACGTGAGATTTTATATTTTCACTCAATATATCAACAATATATCCATTTTATCCATTTTTGAGGGATTTTACAAGATTGCAGACGATTTTAAGGAGTTTAATCAGGATTCAAGAGATTTTAAGGGGTTTCAAGATACGCTTAAGGATTTCGACAGATTTTAAGGGATTTTCAGGGATTTGAGGGAATTGAGAACGGTCTCCGCGGATTACAAAGTATTTTAAGGTATTTCAAGGTATTTTAAGAGACTTCAAAATATTTTGAAAGGAGTAACGGGATTTCGAAGGATTTTGTAGTATTTCAAGATATACAGAAGTATTTTCACGAATTTTGAAGGATTTCGGAGGATTTCAATTGGATTGCTAAGATTTGAAGAAATTTGAAGGAATTGAATATTTTAAAATATTTCGCGTGATTTCAAAGGAATTTAAAGAATTTTGAAAGATTCCAAAGTATTCCCAAGAATTTTAGAGGATTTCCAAAGATTCTGAAAGATTTAACGGAATTTCAAAGGATTTCGAAGGGATTTTAAAAGATCCTGAAGAATTTTCACGGATTTAAAAGGATTTCGTAAGATTTTGAAAGATCTAATTGAATTTCAAGGGATTTCCGAATATTATAAAGGATTTTGAGATTTTGATCTCGAGGAATTTTAATGGCTTTTGAAAGATTTTAGTGGATTTTAAAATATTTTTAGGGATTTTGAGGAATTAAGAATGATTTCAATGAATTTTGAAGATGTTTCAAATATTCCAAGATAATTCGTAATATTTCGAAATATTTCACGGAATTTCAAGGATATTAACCAATTTTTAGAGATACTAAGGGATTTTCACAGCTCTTAAAGGATTCCAGCAGATTTTCAGATATCTCAATCGTTTGAAAGGGATTTCAAGAGATTATGTACGATATCCATGGAATTCAAAGGGTTTTAAGGCATTTCCATATGAATTGAAAAATTTTAAGGAATTCGTTAAATTTTTTGGAGAATTCACGGGATTTCAAAGGATTACGAAGATTTCCAGGCATTCCACGAGATTTCATGAGAGGTGTAAACCAGATTTCCAGAATGGTTGACCCTTCGACTCTATATTCATTTTGACGTATTTAATATGAAATATTACACAATGAAAAAGAAATGAAACAAACAATGATATACCATAGTATAAAAAGTAATATTAACAGTCAAAACTGGTTTGAATTAGCATATTTAAAAAATAATAATTAGAAAGAGGAGACTTAAGTAAGAAATTCTTTAGACACCTCAGCTCCTCCGTGTAAGGATTCGTAAGATTTCCTAGACCTTTCTCAGCCCTAAAAAAGCCTTACGCAAATAATGGGCGCTCCCGGCGGTTTACAAAAAGTGGTATCTCAATTCCAATTAGGAAAAGATTGTACTCGTATCTGAGTGTGTAGGTAAGGTGATATCTGGGGTACCACTCTAAAAGGTGATATTTGAGGATTTCACTCTGAAATATGGTACCTAAAGATTCCACTCTAAAAGTGGTATCTGAGGATTCCACTCTGATTCCATTCAGGTTTTTTTTATGAAAATATAATAACGTATCCTAACCAATGCATTTTTTAAATTCTAATTTAATCCAATATTCTAAAATTATAAGGTGAGGTATCCTAAATGGATCGAAGTAGAATAACGTAAAATGCATTAAATAGGATACCTTTAAGGATTGATGGAAATGGAGAGAGCAACATGCAGGGATGGATAGGGTGGTTGTGAGGGCCTCCATGGGAGCTTCTGGAGGCTCTCGTAGAAGGCCCTCGTGGGATGCTCTAGAGACCCTCGTGGGAGGCTCTTGAGACCCTCGTGGGTGGCTTTGAAGGCCCTCATGGGAGGCTGTGGGGGCTCTTGCAGGAGATTCTAGAGTCCCTTGCGGGAGGCTCCGGCCTGATCGAAAGATCTGTCGGTCCTCGTGGGAGACTCTGGATACGCTTGTGGGTGGTTTTGGAGACCCTCATAAGTGGTTCCAGAGGCCCTGGTGGAATGCTCTGGGGGCTCTTACCGGAGACTCTGGAGGCCCTTGTAGGAGGCTCTGAAAGCCCTTGCGAGAGACTCTGGAGGCCCTTGCAGGAGGCTCTGGGGGCCGTTATCAAAAGATCTGAAGGTCCTCGTGAGAGGCTCTGGAGACTTTGAAGGCCCTCGCGGAAGGCTTTGGAGGCTCTTGTAGAAGGGTTTGAAGGCCCTTCCTGAAGGCACTAGAGACACTCCTGGGAGGCTCTGTAGGCCCTCATCAAAGATTCTGGAAGCCCTCGTGGGAGGCTCTGGGGGTCCTCGTGAAAGGTGCTGGGGCTCTGAAGGCCCTCGTGGGAGACTCTGGAGAACTGCTCAGGAGGCCCTCCGCAGGGCACACGGAAAAAATTCTTGAAGCGAACGAGCGAATTTAGAACATATTAAATTCAACACTGAAAAAATGGTTGGTTGGGACAACTAATAAAGTAATAGGGCCAACTATTTTAGTTTGTAATATATGCCACTGCCATTTAAGTGGTTGTGGCTACTACTATTATTTCTAAGAATGGTAGTAGTTGTTCTTACTACTTCACTTGTCGTCGTAACAACTTGCGATGGTAGATACAATTTTCAGGTAGCTGTACTTTCTACTTCAAGTAGTAAGTCTTACTAATAAATTAGTAAGCCCCACAATTAAATTAGCAGTTCCAATTACTTAAAGTAGTAGTCCTAACTATTAAAATTAGTATAGTTTCTACTCCTGAAAAAAATACCTCAATCATCAATAATTAATTTCCCCTCAAGGGGAGTATAAAAACTTGGAGAATTCCTATCAAATCAAGAAACTCAAACGTAGGTAAAAAATATCTAATCGAGCGACATGTGAAACTTTCAAGATTTTACCCAAGTAACCTAATATCGTTCTATCCATTAAGTACGAGTATATAAATTCACATAGAGATCCACGAGAAAACATTGTTGCAAAACGATTTGAGAATTCATAGTGAGTTTCTACTTGGAATCTACGTGGATTCAATGTAAATTTTCCCTAATTATTTTCACTTGAATAATTCATGGGTACAACGAGGTCATATTACTTACATGAAATCCTGAAAGCTCCATAACGCCTAACGAATCAACTATTTTTTACTTATCTTGGAGTTTTTCGAAGTAAACTTCTGCTATCCAAGCTTCCAGCAGATTCTGAACTTGCAGTATGTTTTAATAATTAATCCATGTCATCGATGTGATCGACTTTCGCAAAACCTTCGAAATACTAAACATGGCGATGATCGTGGACTTGACGCAATACTTCGGCTTGAATGTCGGCAGCACTGCTCAGGCTTCAGTTCTGCCAATTTCGCCAACGAGAAAACTTGTAACTTTTACTATTTCTATTTGTTCGAGAATACATTGGTGGTGAATGTGACTACTTTTATTTGTTGGGCTTACAATTACTATCGTTACTAATATGAACTACTTAAGAGTACTAATGGCGACTTGTTGCTGCTGAAAACTGGTTAGTTAGTTTTCCGTTGTACGTAGTTGTCGCAGCTAAAACCATCTCTACTAATAAATAGCTTGTTGTCCCAACCAACCATTTTTTTCAGTGTGATCTAGGAAAAATGGTTGAGTAAGTCCAAAAACATTCAGTTTGGCTGTTCTAAGGATCTTTCTAAGTTCCTTCGTTCGTTTCCATCTATACGTTGAGCTGTCTTAATGAATAACTTAGCTACCACAGCTGGACCAGGGCTGGGTTCTGAATTCCTGACACATCGGCATTGGCGACATCTTTCTTTAATATTGAGATATTGAAAAATTAATTTTAAAAAAAGAACAGAAATGGAGACAATAGCTGCTATGTCTTTGCTCGTTCGTTTACGTTCCTGAAATGTATTCGCGTTTATTTTGACGCCCAAAGAGTTTACTCAAGCCTCTTCTTCAGCAATGAAAAATGATACTAATAAAAAAAAATAATAATAATAGAATTTTGGCCTGTAGTACAATAAATCCCTGATCCAATAGACGCTTCCTGATAGATTTCCTATCACCACTCTCTCAAACTGAACCAGTTAAATTTCATTGGTTCAAATAGCCAGAAGAAGATCACTGGTATCATACTTCATTTCACTGGTTGCCAGTGAAATGGGAAATTGAAGTCTTATTTAGATTTTAATTATTTAAAAGTGATATACATATTTCTTCTTACAGAAGTAAGTTCATCGATCGATAATTCAGATCCTCAAAGAGTCAGAGTAATGCAGAAAGTACCTGGCGTTTGTTACTACTCCAATAAATATGGTGATCATATAAGTATAAACATCGGAGCAGTGCGTAATTTACGAGTCGTTCATCCATATATACTTGGAGTAATCATCGATGGCGAAACTTATGGCTTATTTGATGTGAATCACGATTGGGTTATAGTAAAGGAAAATGACGGCCGAAATGTGCGGATGAACCAACATTTATTTACAGAATATTCATGGCGCTTCTCGTTTCCGCAACAGTACCGTCCCGGCGGCATCCTTAATAATAAGGCAGTATATTTTGCTGGAGCTTATAAGCAACACAGACAGTTTCGTTTCCTCTAAATCGCAAAAGATTATTTAGATCCGATTAGAGGAAGTACTGATTTATAATTGTGTAAAATGATTTCATTTTAAGAATTTGAATAAAAGATATAAAAAAATATAAAAAGACTTCGTTTTGATTTGATGACAACTACCCTATTTTTCTTTTTTATATTTATATTTATAATGAATTTATTTGTTATATTATCGGAATTTAAATACTACAAAAAAAACTTGAATAACAATATGACTATATATTTCGCTAACTTTCGAAATCTACATGTTACCTTGATATCATTCGCTCCGTACGTACACACAAAGATGCATTCTAGGTATGAATGATGCCAGTGAAAATACAATCTATCAGCGCCATCTTGGCATTTTTCGTAGGAACATACTAGTCCATGTCAAATTAGCATTTTTGCTGGAACAAGATATAAACAGCATTTTCTTTTGCTTTAAATGTCTAGGCGAATGTTATGTTATAATACTAGGACCCTGAGCTTTGTCAGACCTTTGCCCTCATAGGAGGCTCTGGATGCTCTCTTAGGAGGCTCTGAAGGCCTTTGTGGGATACTCAGGAGACCCTCGTGAGAGGCTACAGAGACCCTTGAGCGAGGCTCTGGAGGCTCTGGTAGGAGACTCTGGAGGCCCTCGTGGGATACTCTGAAGACCCTCGTGAGAGACTCTAGAGGTCCTCGTGGGAGGCTCTGGAGGCTCTTGTAGAAGGCTCTGGAGGTTTTTGTGAGAGGCTCTGAATGTCCTCGTAGAAGGCTCTCGAGGACTTTGTAAGATGCTCTGAAGACTCTAAAGAAGCCCTTGTGAGAGTCTCTGGAGGCCCTCGTGGGATACTCTGAAGACCCTCGTGGGAGGCTCTGAGAGGCTCTTGTAGGAGGCTCTGCAGGCTCTTTTGGCAGGCTCTAAAGGCCCTAGTGGGAGGCTCTGGAGGTCCTTGTGAGAGGCTCTGAAGGCTCCAAAGGCCCTCGTGGGAGGCTCTTGTAAGGGGCTCTGCAGGCTCTTTTGGGAACATCTAGAGGCCCTCATGGGACGCTCTGGAGGTCCTCGTAAAGGGCTCTTAAGCCTCTAAAGGCCCACGTGGAAGACTGTGGAGGCTTTATAGGAGGCTCTTGTAGGAGGCTCTGCAGGCTCTCGTAGGAGGCTCTGAAGGCCTTTGTGGGATACTAAGGAGACCCTCGTAAGAGGCTACAGAGACCCTTGAGCGAGGCTCTGGAGGCTCTGGTAGGAAACTCTGGAGGCCTCTGCAGGCTCTTGTGGGAGGCTATTGTAGGAGGCTCTAGAGGCCCTCGTATGAGGCTCTGTAGGATCTTGTAGGAGGCTCTGCAGGCTCTTGTGGGAGACTCTGAAGGTCCTTGTCAGAGGCTTTGAAGACTCCAAAGGCTCTCGTGGGAGGCTTTGGAGGCTCTTGTGGGAGGCTCTAGAGACCCTTGTGGGAGGCTCTGGGGGCTTTTGTAGAAGGCTCTAGAGGTTCTGATCGAAGGATCTGGAGACCCTCACAGGAGGCCCTGAATGCCCTCGTGAGAGGCCCTGGAGGCCCTCGTGGGACACTCTGGAGGACTGCTCAGTAGAATCTCCTCAGGCCTATTTCGTCTGTTGTCGAGAAAATGAATATCCCTGAATTCGATATGATGCATTTGGAAATCAAGTTTGTTGTTTTCCTCGCGTTTCTTGATATTTCACAACACACTAGAGCTCAAATATAAAAACAGTTTTGGAAGTTGCTTCGCACTGGCCTTGATCTCAAATCGGCTCCATCGACACATAAACAGTCAGGGCCGTATGTACTCGCTAAACACTGAAAACGAACTGACGCATATGCTGACAGCTGATGGAATTATCCACTGCGCATACTGCCCGCTCTTATCGCTCCGCTACTCGTGGCGATGCATTATTAACACTTCCTGCATTCTCTGCCCGCTGAGAAACTGTGTGGGCCAGCAGTTCTGGGAACTTTTAAGCCGGATGAGCTTATATGGGAGCTTTAGTGTATTACAATTTAACTACCACCTACAACCGAAATACCTGTAAATAATTTTCACCCGGACATAAGCTTTATTTAATATTAACATTGATGTGCATTTTAACTACTAAAACTCTTTTATAGTCTAAAGTAAACCCCAACTCTCACGTGCACATAATTCCACTGTCGCCATTTTATTTTGATAGTTCGGTGCTGGTCGGATAATTCCTTCGGACAGCCATTTTCAATTTCTCTGTTCTAGCTATACTGATATGTGCATCAACAATATGCTTTCTCTGGTACAGGGAAAATGGTGAGGTAAGTCCGAAGATATTCACTTCGGCTGTTCTAAGGATCTTTCTGAATTCCTTCGTTCGTTTCCATCTATAGTATACGTTGAGCTGTTATGAGGTATAACTTAGCTACCACAGCTGGGCCAGGGATGGATTCTGAAATTCCTCACACAGCGACGTTGGTGACATCTTTTTCTAGTATAGAGAGATATCAGAAAATTAATTTTTAAGAAAGAATAAAAATGGAAACTATAGCTGCTATGTTCTCGCTCGTTCGTCTACGTCCCTGGAATGTATTTGCATTCATTGTGATGCCCAAAGACTTTACTTAAATCCTTTCTTCATCAATGAAAAATAATACGCTGTTATGAATTTTGACCTGCAGTACAATAAATCCCTGATCTAGTTGCGGCTTACTGATAGATTTTCTATCGTCACTCTCTCAAACTGAACTAGTTAAATTTCATTGGTTCAGATAACTCGAAGAGGGTGACTGGTATTATACTTCATTTCTCTGGTTGCCAGTGAAATGGGAAATCAAAGTCTAATTTAGATTTTAATTATCAAAAAGTCATATACATATTTTTCCTTACAGAATTAAGTTCATCAGCCGAATATTTAGTTCCTCAAAGAATTAGAGAAATGAAGAAAATACTTTGCGTTCGGTATTACTCCAATAAATATGGTGATCATATAAGTATAAACAGCGGAGCAGTGCCTAATTTACGAGTCGTTCATCCGCATGAACTTTGAGTAATCATCGAAGGCGAAACTCATGGACCATTTGATGCAAATCACGATTGAGTTATAGTGAAGAAAAATAGCGGCAGAAATGTGCCAATGACCCGACGTTTATTCACAGAATATTCATGGCGCTTCTCGTTTCCACAACAGCACCGCCCCGACGCATAGTAGGGTAGAAAAAGTACCCATGGACAAATCAATTTTTAACCTAAACTATTCATCCGATTTGAACTTTTTTTTGAATAAAAGCTTTTCAAGTTTCGTAAAGATTTGTATGATTGGAGTTTTATTTAATTGTTTCAAAATTTGTTATTCCACAACAGGTTGATAAGTGCCCGTGTACTTAATCTTTACGTCCTGCTAGCTTGAGTTAATTATAACGAAAATAACTGCTTCAATTAGTGACACCGACGTGATCGCGAATCTCGAGCCCAAATACATCGAGGAGGTCGAAGACGTACTCGAAAATCCTCCGCAAAAAGGCAAATACGAAGCCTTGAAAAACGCGTTGGTTAAAAGAGTTTCGGATTCCAGTAGCACGCACATCCGAAAATTGCTCGAAGGTAAAGAAATTGGAAACCGTACATCATCTTAGTTTCTACGCCACTTAAAGAATCTCGCGGGTACATCTGTGAACGAAGACTTTTTGCAAAATTTGTGGTTAACGTGTTTACCAGTGTCTGCGCAACACGTCATGGCCGCAATGAGGGATAAACCCTTGACAGAGATGGCCGAGGTAGCCGACCGTGTACACGAGATTCGTCCTGAAAAAGGCAAAATAGCTGTTGTGGCACAGGTCAATCCTCTCACGGCTATGAAGGAAGAACTGATGCAGATCATCAGGGCGGAGATGAGCGCAATCAAAAAGCCACAATATCATCGTGAACGGTCTCTGTCCCATGGAAAAGGACACCCTCGATCGCGGAACCAGTCGCGAAACCGCGAAAGCAGGGCAGGCTCGGACCTGTGTTAGTACCACTCTAAATTCGCGGAAAAAGCTACCAAGTGCCGCAAACCATGTGCCTGGAAGTCGGGAAACGCGAACAGCCATCATTGATAACAGCGGTCAACGATGGTCCCCGAAATCGTCGTATTTTTGTGACTGATCAAAACAGTAAAGTGGCTTTTCTAATAGACACTGGCGCGGACATCTGTGTTTATCCGCAAAAACGTGTAAGTGGACATACGAAAAGATGTACTTACGAACTTTGTGCCGCGAACTTTACGCCGATAGCGACGTATGGTACAATTTCGGCGGATTTGAATCTTTCGCTACGACGCAGTTTTAAATGGCGATTCATTGTAGCCGACGCTGATGTTACCATACTCGGGATGGATTTTCTCGCACATTACGGACTTCTCATTGATGCAAAAAATAGACGCTTGGAACGACAAACTACCATCGCATACTTGCTGAGTTTCCCGACATCACTAGACCTTCTGGGTTCGAAAAAGAGACTGCAAAACACGATGTCAAGCATTTTATTAAAACAACGCCTGGGCCACCGGAATTTTCCTCGCACCTGACCGCTTTAAGGAGGCGAAAACAGAAATCGACATTTTTATCCAGCAAGGAATCGTTTATCCCTCGAAGAGCCCGTGGGCATCGCCGTTGCATTTAGTAACAAAAAAGGACGGTGGACTGCGGCCCTGCGGAGATTACCGTGCGCTGAATGCACGAACAGTTCCAGATAGCTATCCAGTGCCACACATCGAAAATTTCGCCAGGACGTTCGATGGATGCACCGTATTTTCGACAATATGTAGATCTGGTAAGAGCTTATAACCAAATTCTTGTAGCGCTGAAGGACGTGAAAAAAACGGCTATAACCACGCCCTTTGGACTTTTTGTGTTTTCTCACATGCCTTCTGGATTGTGTAACGCGGCACAAACATTCCAGCGATTTATGGATTTCGTGTTACGCAATTTCGAGTTTTGCTACGCTTATATCGATGAAATTTTAATCGTGTCCAAAAGTCATGTGGATCACGAAGAGCATGTGCGTAGTTTATTGAAAAGACTGCAAGAATTTGGTTTAGTAGTTAATTCAGGCAAAAGCGTGTTTGGGTCAAGCGAAGTGAAGCTTTTAGGAAACATGGTCAATTCACAGGGCAAGTGACCAGACCCCGAGCGTGTGACAACAATTGTGAGTTATCCTCGTCCTACTACCGTTAAGGGTTCAAGGCGATTTTTAGGGTCAGTAAATTCTTATCGTCGATTCATCCCTAATGCCCCGAGAATTCAGCACCCGTTAAATAAACAACTCGGGGGTCCTAAAAACAATAATTCTTCCATTGAATGGACTAGTGATTTGGAAAACGCTTTTGACGAATTACAAAATGCTTTAGCAAACGCGACGATGTTAGCTCATCCGGTTGAAGGAAATCCGTCATCTATTAATGTAAATGCATCCGATTATGCGATAGGAGCAGTTTTACAATAACTTGTGGAAGATGATTGGCAACCGCTGGCATTCTTTAATAAATCTTTATCAACAGCGCAACGCAAGCACAGCGCATATGACCACGAATTTTTTGCAATGTATGCCGCGATCAAACGATTCAGATACATGGTTGAAGGTCATGAATCCAGCATATTTAAAGACTACAAACTTCTCATTTTTGCGTTTCAACAGGATTTGAATAAATGTTCCCCTGGACAGTTTCAGTATTAAGACTACGTTTCGCAATATACGACCGACATCAGACATATTAGCAGGATAGATAAAGTCGTAGCCGATACGGTATCTCGGATCGAAAGTACTGAAACTCTTGATTATAAGAAACTCGCCGAAGCTCAACAGTTGACGACGAATTGCAAACAATTTCCAAATCAGAAACAAGTGTATTACAATTAAAAAAAGTAAGCTTTCCGAATCTAGGAGTCGACGTTTATTGTTATGCGATCCGGGATAATATCAGACCTTACGTTCCTGCAACCCTTCGTCGTGCGGTATTCAACGCTCTACACGGTCTAGCTCACCCCGGGATTAAAGCAACGCAGAAATTAATCATCCATCGATTCGTGTGGCCGTCTATGAATAAGGATTGTAGAACTTGGACAAAAAGTTGCATTCCTTGTCAACGCTCAAAAGTAACGAGACACATCACGAGCCCGGTAGGAGAATTTCGCGATCCAGGGCAGAGATTCGAACATGTGCATTTGGATATTGCAGGCCCGCTTCCATTTTCTTTGGGGTTTCGTTACTGTTTGACGATGGTTGATCGCTTTACTCGCTAGCCTGAAGCAATACCCATCGCAGACATAGAAGCAGCCACTGTTGCACGAGCCTTTATAAGTACATAGGTCGCACGATTCGGGGTACCATTACGAGTGATAACGGACCAGGGACGACAGTTTGAGGCCAAATTATTTAATGAATTAACTCAAATTATTAAATTATCGGTCGAGAGGCTCCATGGACAATTGAAGGTAGCGTTTGAATGCCATGAAACGGAGGCATGAGCAGAGATTTCGCCGATAGTCCTGCTGGGAATTTGAGTAGCCATAAAGGGTGATTTGAAAGCAAGCCCGGCCGAATTAGTATACGGCACGACACTTCGTCTGCCCGGTGAATTTTTCCAACCCTCCAGTAGCACGAGCGCTACCAACTTCGATGAAGACCTGAGGAAGAAAATGAGGAATGCCGATGTCATATAAAACGAAAGCAATAACAACCGCCAGGACATACTTCTGCAGCCGACTGTTAAACACCTTCCAGAAGATGAAGGTGAGCAAAATCGTTTTACCACACGACAGGGTAGGAACGTTCGGTTCCCGGACCGTCTGCAGGCAGGTTTTTAGAAATTCCGAACTGACAATTGTATTATTTTTTTCTTTCTCGCATAAAATAGGTATCAGTATTTTGTCATCATGAACTTCCCTTTTATAACGTTATCACTTGTAAGGGGGTGATGTAGCAATATGAAGGGCACATTCCATAAATCGAATCCATGCATGCAACGTCTAAAGTCCATATTGAAATGAACCTGTAACAAGTAGGTACATTTTGTATTTCTATCTGCAAATACTATAAATTTTATAAACTCTAATGTCGTAGCTCGCCATATTTTGTAGACTCATTACGTTTATAACTAAGGATAAGTTTACGGTCAAGTAGCAGATGTTCGCCTGCAGTGTGATAAAGCGATTAAGTACAGACCTTGGACCTTACTTTCAGATTTTCGAAAACCAAGTTTTGTCACGTAGCATAAGTACCGTTAGGTATGACCATACAGCCTTTGCGAACCTTCGGAAGGATTTTCCGAGGTACCTACCATCAGTTAACTGTTCGACCGTCTCAGAGATCACTTCGACT
>JAUMHM010069308.1:0-14152 GCA_032362435.1 Melikaiella ostensackeni
TTTGGGGTAGGGGCCATCTTGAGGTTATACTTCCCTCTCCACTAAAATCACCATTCAAATCTTGGCTTTCGAGTGGGGGGGCTAAGCCGCCGTGACCCCACTCCTTTTGAATCCACGACAAATTTACACTAATTGTTAACTATAATTACACCGAGACGGAAATAAAAGACCTAGGTAATAAAATTCAAATAATCTGTTGGTAACATTTTTATTGCTGCTGCTGTTGTTGTTGCTAAAATTTGGTTGAATTATTAAGTAGGTGATATAACGTAATTATGCATGTAAGCTAGATTTCTTATCGGTAGAACCTTCAAGAGTGTCAATAAATGTTGCAAGCAAGAAGAAAGTTGAAAAATCATAAAGCATTTATTCTTATCTCAGAAATCGTATTATACATTGAAAAATTGTCATATAAATTTTAAATCAACAAGTTTTTCAAATTAGGAATTCTTTTTCATGCGAGATCGGTGAATTTGTTCACAAAAATTGCATGTAACAATGACAAATGTTGACGAACAGGAAAATATTATTTAGAAATATTATTTTTCATATCAAGAAAAATTATCCCGTAGAAAGAAATATATATAAATAAAACTTTTAACCTCATTTTTTTATACCATTATGAGAATTTGTTCCCGAAAAAGTAGATAATGTCAATTTTTAATTCTGAGCTTCGAGAGATCTCTTGTCAATTTAGTTCCCTTGAATAAGTACCAGAAAGAACTCAAGATGGATGGAAACTGAAAAGTGTAGAATTTGAACAGTAAATTCCTAATTATATTATCATTATTGAAAAATAATGAGATCTATCTTCTAGATTTATTCGATGAATCTTCACTTTCGTTCAATATTTTAATTTATACATTTAAAAAATCTGCTGATTCGAATACTATTGAAAATATTCCCTCTTAAGACTTTTTTTATATTCTTGCTAAAATTTGGTTAAATTATTCAGCAGGTGATATAACGTAATTGTACATCAGAAGTGACAATAAATGTTGTCAGCAAAAAGAAAGTTGAAAATTCATTATGTATTTATTCTTATCTTGGGAATCATAAAATATATTAACACATTGTTATATAAATTTTGAATGAAAAAATTTTTTGAATTAGAATTTTTTCACTCAAAATCGGTGAATTCGTTCATAAAAATTGTATATAACAATGGAAAATGTTGATGAACAGGAAAATATTGTTCATAAATATTATTTTTGATATGAAGAAAAATGATTCCATAGATGGATAATTTAAAACACCAAAGAAGTGTTCATGATCTTCTTATTAGAATCTGTAACAGGCAAATTACTACCCTTTTTGTAAAAAAATGAATGTCTTATTTTTCACGAATTAACTTTTAATTGAAAATGCCGCAAATTTGAATATGCATTTCAAATTACACAATTTAATGTTAACGTGTTTAAAATTAGGCAATATTTTTAAAATTATTTCTGAGAATTTATTCCCGAAAAAGTAAACAATGTCAATATGTGCTAAAGTCTATCTAATTAAAAAAAACGACGCATTTACGAGATTGACGCGTCAATTAGGTACATATTCAATTAAACAAAGGATGTGGAAAATTATACTTTCATCTAATGAATTTGATAAGATTTTGTCGAGTAACTTCTTTATATAAGATTAAATTTAAGAAATCAAAATGTTCGTTATTTGAAAACGAAATCATCTAAATTAATATATAATACAAATTAAATGCTTAAAACTTAAAATCAGAGAAAGTTTCAAAAAGAATATTGTCAATAGTGACATAAAATTTTTAAATAATAAACTTATACTATACAAATCATGCAGGCCTCAGATCAACTTGAATGTTTTCCAAAAAGTGGCGTGAGTGATGTCAGTCACATGATATTCCGAAAAATTAATTTCTTCATGAATACAGAAAATTGACAAAACTTTTTTTGTTCTGAAATGTTTACTTGTTAAATTCTTATACAAAACGATGTGAGTTTAACATTTTCAACATTTATTCCTAAAAGAAAATTTGCCTTTTTCCTCGTATTTTAAAGAGTTAAATCTTCTAAATGTGAAAATTGAAGAAAACTCAAAATTAAATTTTCAACTGTTGAAAATTAAAGAAAGTTAAGAATGTATCTGTTGATAATTCAATTTTGTAATTTTATTCAATTTTCGACCTTTAAAAATTCAAGAAAAAAGCGACTTTTGAAAGAGAATTGAATGTTCAATAGTCGAATTTACAATTGTTGAAGATTCAATTGTTGAAAAATTTATTTTCAATTTTCTTCAATTCTCAACAGTTTAAATTTAAAAAAAGCGAATTTTGAAAGAAAATTGAATTTTCAACAGTTGAGTTCTCAGTTGCTGCAGATTGAACTGTTCAATCTACAACTGATGAATATTCCACTGTGGAAATTTCAGTCTTTTCCAATTTTCTTCAATTTTCAACTTTTAAAAATTCAGGATAAAAGCGAATTTTAAAAGAAAGTTGAATTCTTATAGTTAATTTACAATTGAAGAAAGAACTGTTCAAAACTCAACGGTTGTAATTTCAATTTTCTGAAATTTTAAATCTTCTTCAATTTCCAACAATCGAAAATTCAGCTGTTGAAAAATCAATTTTCAACTGTTGAAGATTAAAGTGTAGAAAATTCAAGAAAAAGGCGAATTTCTTCTTAATAGAATATTCGTCTTTTTCTTTAATTTACAACAGATAAATCTTCAATAACTGAAAATTAAAGAAGATGAATAGTTCATCTGTTTATAATTCAATTTTTAATTTTCTTCCATTTATAACTGTTAAAAATTCAAGAAAAGAGCGAATTTTGAAAGAAAATTCAATTTTCAACAGTTGAATTTACAACTGAAGAAACAACTGTTAAAAACTCAACTATTGGAATTTCAATTTTCTGAAATTTTCAATCTTCTTCAATCTCCAACAATGGAAAATTCAATTTTCAACTGTTGAAGAGTCAACTGTAGAAAATTTAAGAACAAGGCGAATTCGTGAATAAGAACTAGTGTTGAAAAAGTTATATTTACATAATTCTACATGAGTATTTGATAGATGAATATTTCAATCTATAATCAATTATTAATTTTCTTCAGTTTCCAACAGTAAAAAATTCAAGAAGAAAGCGAATTTTGAAAGAGAATTGAATTTTCAACTGTTGAAAATTCAATTCTCAGAAGTTGAACATTCAATTTTCAACTTCAGCAGTAAATTTTTCAACTGTGTAAAATTTAACTGTTGTAATTTCAACTGCTGAAAATTCAACTGTTGATATTACAATTTTCTACAATGTTCAGTTTTTTAAATGTTGAATAGTTGAGAATGCAAGAAAAAAACAAAGATTCAACTTTTGAAAATTCAAGTTTCTTTAATTTTCAACAGTTGAAAATTTAAGAAATAGGCGAATTTTTAAAGAAAATTGAATATTCAACTGCTGAAAATTGAAATTTGAATTTTCGACAGTTAAAAATTCAACTCTCTTTCAATCCGCCTATTTCTTGAATTTTTAACTGTTGGAAACCGAAGAAAATTAAAAATTGATTATAGATTGACATATTTATTTATCAATTACTCATGTAAAATGATGTGAATATATCTTTTTCAACACTTGTTCTTATTAAATATTCGCCTTGTTCTTGAATTTTCTGCAGTTGAAAATTGAATTTTCAAAAGTTAAATTTTCAATTGTTGGAAATTGAAGAAGATTGAAAATTTCAGAAAATTGAAATTTCAATATCTGAAATTACAGCAGTTGAGTTTTTAACAGCTGTTTCTTCAATTGTAAATTCAACTGTTGAAAATTGAATTTTTTTCAAAACTCGCTCTTTTCTAATTTTTGACCGTTAAAAATGGATGAGAATTGAAAATTGAATTAATTTTAATGTTAATTATAAAAAATTAATTAATTATTAAATTTAAAAAAATAATAATTAGAAAATTAGAAAATTAATTATAATTTTACATGAGAATTTAATAAATAAACATTGCAGTCTATAATTTTTTTTTGAAGTACATTATTTCGAAAGCGGGTGGCCATAAGCAAAAAATTTTTTGTCAATTTCTTGTAATCATGAAGAAATGAATTTTTCGAAATATCATGTGACTTACGTCACTCATGCGACTTTTCAAAAAACATTCTAGTTGATCTGAGGCCTGCATGATTTATATGGTATAAGTTTATTACTTAAAAGATTTTATGCCACTATTGACACTATTCTTTTCGAAACTTTTTCTGATTTTAAGTTTCAAGCATTTAATTTGTGTTATATATTAATTGAAATGATTTCGTATTCAAATAACGAACATTTTGATTTCTTAAATTTAGTCTTATATGAAGAAATTACTAGACAAAATCTTATCACATTCATTCGATGAGAGTATAATTTTCGATATTCTTTGTTTAATTTAATGTGTATTTATATGACGCGTCGATTCCGTAAATTGTGTCGTTTTTCAAATGAGAGTTTAGCACATATTGACACTGTTCACTTTTTCTGGAATAAATTCTAAGGAAGAGAATTTTTAAAAATCGCTCAATTTTAGACACGTTTACATTAAATTTTGTAATTTGAAATTGATATTCAAATTCGCGACATTTTAAATAAAAAATTAATTCGTGAAAAATAGTACAATCATTCATTCTTTTTTACAAAAAGGGTAGTAATTTACCCGTCACAGATTCTAATAAGAAGATCATGATCACTTCTTTGGTATTTTAAAGTATAAACAATTTTTCTTTCATCAGAATCATTTTTCTTCATTTTAAAAATATTCTTCTAAACAATATTTTCCTGTTCATCAACATTTTCCATTGTTGTATACAATTTTTATAAACAAAGTCACGGATTTTGCATGATAAAAATTCGTAATTTGAAAAACTTGTTCAATCAAAATTTATATAACAATGTGTTAATGTATTATATATATATATTTTTTTACACTTCTGAAGGTTCTACCGATAAAAAATCTAGCTCATGGGTATAATTACGTTATATCACGTGCTGAATAATTTAATCAAATTTGAGCAAGGATACGGAAAAAAAAATTCTGAAGAGGGAACATTCTTAATAGTATTCTATCAACAGATTTTTTTAATATACAAATTAAAATATTCAACGATCTTGAAGATATTTGAATAAATACGGCAGATATATCTCGTTACTTCTTTATAATGATAGTATAATTAGGAATTTACTATACAAATTCAACATTTTTCAATTTCCGTCCAATTTCAGTTTTTTTTTTTTTAGTAATTCAAGGGAACTAAATTTACAAGATATGTCTTGAAGCTCAGAATTAAAAATTGGCATTATCTACTTTTCCGAACAAATTTTTATAATTTTTTAAAAAAATAAGTTCGAAAGTTCCATTCAAAATCTTATTAAATGATAACAAAATATGAAAATAGCACTTCTGTAAATCAGGCTTGGAATTTACACAGATAAGAACATTTTTTAGAAATTCCAAGTACCACCATAGAATTAAAAAATATCAATATAATTTGGAGTTCCTTTACAATACTGTTTTTTTCAATTGTTGTATGCCTTGTAACTTGAATAAAATGTAATTAACTTCATTTGCGCAAGTATAATTTGCGAATCCATAGGATTTCATGCTAGAGACAAGAAATATCAAAATACTACATATTATTTATTATTTTATGTATTTTTCTATACGTATAACGTTTGATCTAATTTTCCCCATGAAGAAAAACAAAAATATTACTTATTGAAGTTATTTAACTGACAAGGAGATGATAAGAGTGATGACTTTTTTAATCTCATAAATTCCCTGCTGAGAGCCCAATGGAAGACTACTAATTTGCTAAAACATTTTATGCCAATGGCGAACCATTTTCGAAAAAAACTTATTGAAAATTTTTCTTTCATAGATTGAAATGTTTATTTATTAAATATTCACGTAAATTTAGGTAAATATAACATTTTCAACACTTGTTTTCAATGAAGAATTCGCCTTGTTCTTGAATTTTCTACAGTTGAATCTTCAATAGTTGAAAATTGATTTTTCAACAGATGAATTTTCAATTGTTGGAAATTGAAGAAGATTGAAAATTTCAGAAAATTGAAATTACAACAGTTGAGTTTTGAACAGTTGTTTCTTCAATTGTAAATTCAACTGTTAAAAATTCAATTTTCTTTCAAAACTCGCTTTTATCCTGAATTTATAACAGTAGATAATTGAAGAAAATTGAAAATAAATTTTGTAACAAATGAATCTTTAACAATTATAAATTCGACTATTCAACATTTCATTTCCTTTCAAATTTTGTTTTTTTCTTGAATTTTAACAAATTTTAAACAGTTGAAAAATCTACTGCTGAAGTTGAAAATTCAAGAAAATTGAATTTTCATCAAGTAATTTCTCAATTTTCTTCCATTTTTTTCAGAATTCGCATTCAGCTTGAATTTTCAACTGCTGAAGATTGAGGGAAATTGGAAATTGAATAAAATTGAAAATTAAATTTTCCAGAGATGAATTTTCAATTTTCTTTAATTTTCAGCAGTTGAAAATTCCTCTGTTAAAAATTCAACTGTTGAAGATTCAGCTGTAGAAAGTTCGAGAAAAAGGCGAATTTTTTATTAAAAACAAGTGTTAAAAATGTTATATTTACACAATTTCACATAAGTATTAAATAAGTAAACATTTTAATCTATAAAAAATATTTGAAAAATCAATTTTTCCGAAAACGGCTCGCAATTGGCAAAAAATGTTTTGGCAAATAAATAGTCATCCATTGGGCTCTCAATAGGGAATTTATGAGATTTAAAAAAATCCCAATTCTGATCACCTCCTTGTCAGATAAAGAATTCCAATTAGTAATTATTTTGTTTTTCTGTACGAAAAAAATTAGAACAAACGCAAGACGTATTATAATATACATAAAATAATAAACTATAAGTAGTAACTTGAATTTTCTCGTTTCTAGCATAAAATCCTAAGGATTTGCAAATTATATTTACACAAATGAAATTAATTGTTAAAGCCAATACATTTTTTTATACTCATAAGGCATACAATGATTGAACAAAATAGTATTGTAAAGGAGTTCCATATTATGTTGATATTTTTTTAATCTATGGAAGAATTTTGCTTTTTCTTATATTTGTTATTTTTTAATTTGTTATCATTTGATGAAATTTGGAATAAAACTTTTTAATTCAATTTCTTATATCATTATGAAAATTTGTTCCCGAAAAAGTAGACAGTATCAATTTTTAATACTGAGCATTCAGAAATTAGGAAATTTAAATCAAATATTGCAAAAGTTTACAGTTGTCTGTCATTGACAAATTTTTAACTCTATTCACTGCTATATGTGCTTACCTTGATCTGATTAAAAAACAACGCAATTCGAAATTGCGCCATCTAAATACACATTAAATTAAACAGACTCTCATCTATTAAATTTGATAAGATTTTTGACGAGTAACTTCCTTATACAAGGTTAAATTTGAACAATCAAAATATAAGATCATTTATTTGTAAGTGAAAAAAGAACAAAAATTGAATATTTAAATTTTGAAATCGGAAAAAATTGAATTCTTTATCCAGAAGGGGAATTCGTCCATAGTATTAAAGTCGAATAATCGAAATAGTTATATTTATACTAGCACTAAATGCATGCGCATTTAGTTTCATCACTTTTTGTAACAATAATTGCTAATTTCGAATAGAAAGTGTTTGAAAGTAAAATAAAATAAACATTGAACGATTTTAAATTGAAAACATTCCAAATGAAGCAATTTTAGATGAGGTAAAATTTTGAAGAAAGGGCAATATTTCAAATGTAATGAAAAAGATTTGAACTTGCATCATTTCTAAATAAAAGCGTTTAGAATTGAATAATTTGAAATTGAAAGTGTTTGGAAATACAAATTTTTAAATCAGAAGCTGTCAAAATTGAAAAATCTTGGACTGCAATTTTGAAAATAGGACAATTTCATTAGGAAGGAGTAGAAATTGTGTAATTTCTAATTCAAAGCATGAAAAACTGAACAATTTATTTTCAATTGAAAAATCTCAGAATTAAATGATTCCCGATTAAATTTTGGAAAATAGGGCAATTTCAAAACCTTCAGAAATGAATAATTTTAGATTAGAATTTTGAAAATTGATAATTTAAAATTCAAAGGAATTGAAATTATATCATTTCTAATAAAAAGCTTTCAAAATTAAATAATTTAAAATTGAAAACTTTTGAATTAAAATAATTTTCAATTCGAAGTGATTAAACTTTGACAATTTGAAATTGAAAAATAAATCAAATGTTTCAGAGTCAAAGCTTCTGAAATTCTATTTTGAATTGTTATTACATAAAAAATTATAATTCAACATTAAAATTGATTAGATAAATTTTTCTGATCAAAAAATAAATTCTCCGCCATTTTCACCTTTTGGAAAATTTTTCATTTATGAAAATTTAAAATTGAATTATTCTAAAAAACGTACAAAATGAAGAATGAAAAAATTTTCACTATGAAACGTTGAAAATTAAACGAATTCGAACTTCATTTAAAACTGAAAAAATAGTTAATTATTACCAGGTATTGTGATATTGAAACTTTTTCATACTCAATTTATTATCGAAGGCTTTGGATCGGTAATAATTCAATTATTTAAATTTTTTCATTTAGAATTGTTTGATTTCAACTAATTATTCAAGCTGAAAATCAGCATTAAATTAGTAAATTTGAATTTTTCCTTCAAACATTTTTAATTTTGATATTTTGTCGCAAATTTAAATCGTTTTTTCAGTTTTGTAGACTTAAAATTGAAGTTTTCAATTTTGATATAATAGGAAAATATTCACCCTTAAACATTCCCATTTCGCATCACCACAAATAACTCTAGCTAGTTAGTTTTCATCAATACTTGATGCTTTTACATCAAAAATATCCATTTCCGTTGATAAAAAACAACCATAACCTCAAAATAATCTGACTAGTGAGTCTTCACCAATACTTGATGATTTTTACTTAAAAATATCCATTTCCGTTAAGAAAAAACAACCATAACCTTGAATAACTCTAACTAGTCAGTCTGCATCCATACTTGGTGTTTTTTATTTAAAAATATTCATTAATGCTGAGAAAACCCTTCTTTTTTCCTCAATGATAGATTTTAATAATAGTTTAAATAATATTCTCTTTAGTCTGTTCACTTTTGCCATCGTAAAACGAATATATTCCTTGCGCCATCTATTCATCGTTATAAAAAAACTGCTTTCATTTACCAACTTTAACGATATTTTACAACCGTGAGCCATTGTTGTTAGGCTGCATTCCATGTTCAAGCTCGTACGCTCTGAAGTAAATCGTTCGTATGAAAAAATTTTCATCTGCCGAATTCGAGTTCTGCGAAACGATAACCTACCTACAGTTGTTTAATATTGAACGATTCGAATTTAAAATCGTTAAATACTGAAACTTTCAAGGTGAAAGCTGATCGAGAAGTAAGGTTTGATATTTTTAAATTGACAGTTTTGAAAGATTTGAATAGTTGAAAGTCATTAAAAATTTTTGATATATGAAAACATTCTGACTTTTTTATATAATAAACTAAGAAGGTTGAAGGCTGAAATTGAATTGAAAAATTGTAATTGTAATAAATTTGATCAGTTTAAATATTTTTGATACAACTAATATTAGAAGTCAAGAAGGTTGGGCTTTTTCTACCTTCCAAGCATTTTAAGTATGAAGAAATGAGAAATTTATCAACTGAAAAGAAAAATTAAAGAAACGGAATAAGTAAAACTCAATTGAATGTGGCCAAAGTGAATGAATGAACGAGTAAATGAATGAATGAAGTCGTAGATTATTATACATAGTTAATAATAGTTAAGTAATTCCAGAATAGCTTACATAAATGTTTAATATAAATTAAATACATTTTTTTTCAGACTCACGATCAAAGCTGGCTGTCCCATGAATTTGGAGGATTTCCCAATGGACACACAAAGATGTCCTCTAAAATTCGGCAGTTGTTAGTATCTTCCCAAAAAAAGAAATAATTATGATTCTGATTAATATTGTCCAATAAAACAAACAATTTTGCTTCTAGCTTACCACAAAATATTCTATTCTTTTTCAAAGATAACTCTGGTCAACAAAACGTCTTCTGTTTATCTGTGAAATGAAACACATCATTTCCGAAGTACGTTTTTGTGCTGAATTCGAATCTGGCGTCCATTTGTTTCCATTTGTTTGTTTGTATGTTTGCAACTTAATTTTTTTAATAAAAATTTTGTAATTATTATTCAAAATGATATATATCTATTTTTTAAAAACATAAGAAAGACGATTTTGATGCATTTTTTAACGCTGAATCCAAATACCACCTCAATTTTCCGATAGTCCAACGATTCTCAAGATAATCACAAGAAACGGAAAAAACACAAAAAAATAGTGCTTTACGAAAACCGTGATATTCAAAAAAAAACAATTAGTTTTTTTAAACAAGCGATGGGTGATCTTCTTCGCTTTTAGATGCTGAAAAAAACTGAAAAAAATTCACCGTTCTTGAAATATAATAAAAATAGGAACAGGTTAAAATGTTAAGAAAACATACTTTTTAGCCTCTGAAAATGCATAGAACAATAAGTCTGAAAATTTCCGGAAATGACTGAAATGAAAGCTTGAACCCTAGGCTGTGATCTTTACTGAAAGAATCGAACAGGACATTACTGTAGAGTTTTCGGGAATTGCTTCTCTACTGCAGCGCCATAACTTAAATTTTGCTCTAATTGTTACAAAAGCATGAAATTTGCAAATGTTACTCTATCAAAAGTTGAACTTTTATGAATAAATAGTTTTTAATATAAGAATTCAAGATAAAAATTAAAAATTTTTAATTTATAAATTGAACATTCCAAATTCGAAATTTCAATATTCTACAATTTTGAATTATAAAACTTCAAAATAGAAGGACTTACTATTTTTTGGAAATCAAGAATTTATCTTTCAAACACTTGATATTGAAGTGTTTAAAAAGATTCAATTTAAGATTTCATGCCCTGAGAATTTGAAATTCGAGCCTTCCAAATTGAATAAAAATTTAAAATTTCAAAAAGGAGACTTCAAAATTGATGAATTTTCAAAGTTCCTGAAATTTAATAATTTCAAATTGAAAACGCTACGAAAATTCAAATTTAACTATGTTTTCACAATAAGAATTTCAGTTTGACAAAAGTTTGCAAAATTTACTTTTCCAAGACGAAAAATTGTTTATTTCCTAAATAAATTCTAAGTTTCCCCCCTTTCCAGCTGAAAGATATTTTTTTCAGTTTGCCCACTTTTATGCGAGAAAATGGTCTAAATTTGAATTGAATTTGCAAAATCTTGAAGGAAATATATAAATCTTAAAAATTTAAGTTTTTTGAATATTGAAGGCTTCAAACTCAAAATTTCTGAACTAGTATGGTTTTCAATTTCAAGTTGTCATTTTTTTTATTTGAATATCAAATGATTGAATATGCAGGAATTTCAATTATGAAAATTTTAACTACGAAGGTTGATTTTTAAAATTTTTCCTCTTACAAGTCGAAAAATTGTCGACTTTTTAATTTTGCCGCCTTTCCAGCCGAGAAGGTTTACTTTTTGAGTTTCCCCTCTTTAAAGTCGAAAAACTGTTTACATTTGAATTGAATTTGCAAAATCTTGAATGGAATTTGAAAATCTTGAAAATTTAAGTTTTTTTGAATATTGAAGGCTCCAAACTCAAAATTTCTCAACTACTATGGTTTTCAAATTCAAACTGTAAAATTTTCATTATTTTAATATCAAATGATTGAATATGCAAGAATTTTAATTATGGAAATTTTAACTACAAAGGTTAAGTTTTCAAATTTTTTCTCTCACAAGTCGAAAAATTGTTTTTTTAAATTTGCCCCCTTTCCAGCCGAAAGGTTTACTTCCAAATTTGCCTCTTTGGAGTCGAAAAAGTGTTTACACTTGAATTGAATTTGTAGAATCTTGAAGGGAATTTAAAAATCTTGAAAATTAAAGTTTTTTGAATGGTGAAGGCTTTATACTCAAAATTTCGAACTGTCAGATTTTTATTTCTTGAATACCAAATGATTGAATCTGCAGGAATTTTAATTTTGAAAATTTTAACTACAAAGGTTGACTTTTTAAATTTACCCCCTTTAAATTAAATTCGTAGAATCTGGAAGGAAAATTAAAAGTCCAGAAAATTTAAGTTTTTTGAATATTGAAGGTTTCAAACTAAAAATTTCTCAAATAGTATAGTTTTCAGTTTCAAATGTCAAATTTTTATTATTTGAATATCAAATGATTGAATATGCAGGAAATTGAATTATGAAAATGTTAAATACAAAGGTTGACTTCTTAAATTTTTCCTCTTCCAAGTCGAAAAATTGTTGCATTTTTTAATTTGCCCCCTTCCCAGACGAAAACGTTTACCTTTTGAGTTTCCCTCTTTGGAGTTGAAAAATTGTTTAGCTTTAAACTCAAAATTTATCAACTAGTATGGTTTTCAATTTCAAACTATCAGATTTTTATTATTTAAGTATCAAATGATTGAATATGCAGGAATTTTAATTATGAAAATTTTAACTACGAAGGTTGATTTTTAAAATTTTTCCTCTTCCAAGTCGAAAAGTTGTTGCATTTTTGAATTTTTCCCCTTACCAGACGAAAACGTTTACTTTTTTGTTCCCTCTTCAAAGTTGTAAAACTGTTTACATTTAATTAAATTGGCAGAATCTTGAAGGGAATTTAAAAATCTTGAAAATTTAAGTTTTTTGAATATTGAAGGCTTCAAACTCCAAATTTCAAACTGTCAGATTTTTATTATTTGAATACCAAATAATTAAATATGTAGGAATTTTAATCATGAAAATTGTAACTACGAGTACAAAGGTTGACTTTTTATATCTTTCCTCTTCCAAGTCGAAAAATTGTTGACTTTTTAAATTTGCCCTCTTTCCAGACGAAAAAGTTTACTTTTTTAGTTTCCCTCTTTGAAGTTGACGAAAGTTTACATAGCAAAGTTGTTTCGCTTTAAAAGATCTAAGAAAAGTTCATCTACCACTTTTTAAGATTTAGCACCGGTTTCGAAATATATGCACATATACGAGTATGCTTTATAGCATATATCTTTTCTCACTTCCTTATTGCAAAGTTTTCGAAAACTATTGTCTTTTCGAATAACCTTCAAGAAATTTTTCACGAATTATCGAAAAGTGGTGAAGGAACTTTTTGTAGATCTCTTAAAGGGGAAAAACTTTGTTGAGAAACTTGTTTCGCATCTCGCATATTTTTTGAAGAAAATGAGGATTGTTGATTCACAGAAATTCGCGTCATTTTGTTAGTTTTCAACATTTAAAAAATTGTCAATCAATCAAAAAAGTGAAAGTTAATTATTTCAATTAGCTGGAAAAATGTAGCATGTCAATGAATTTAGCAATAATTTAAAACATAGTTTAATTTTTGACACTGTGTTTTAATAAGATTTCCAATACCAAAAGGAATCTTCACGCCAAGCTTCCCGAAATTTTTAGACTTCTCGTTAATGTTCTATGCATTTTCAAAAAGAGACACAGAGGTGTTTTTTGGCATTTAACCCCGTTCTTATTTACACTACATATCAAGAATTGTGAGTGCTAGAATGAATTTCTTTTTTTAGTTTTCTTCAGCATTAAAAATCGAAAAAAATCACCTATAATTTGTTCTAGAAAGTTAATTATTCTTCTAAATACCACCTTGATCAAAAAGTTTTAGGACTCGTCACCATGTGGCGCTCTCGTTCGGCAGATTTCAATTCTTCTTTTTCTGTTGTGTTGGTAGTGAAGTGACGCCGTATTGTGTACATCTATCTTTGTGTGTGGTTTCGATTTTTCACAAAAAAAAAATGTCATCGGCTTTGCATCAACGAGTTTGCATTAAATTTTGTGTTAAAAATGAATTTAACGGTGCGCAAATTTGGAAATGTTGGAGAAGTGTTTTGGCAACGATAATCTAACGAGATCGAACGTTTTTCGCTGGAACGAACGCTTCAGAAGTGTTCGTGAGTCGGTCGAGGATGACGAATGCAGTGGCAGGCCGTTGACGGTGATGCTTACGGTTTTCATGGATTACAGAGGTGTTGTGCATCATGAATTCCTTCCAGAAGGCCAGACCGTCA
>JAUMHM010069319.1:0-14152 GCA_032362435.1 Melikaiella ostensackeni
ACTTCTTTGTAGGTCGTTGTCGGTGGTTTTTAATGCCATTCAGGCTTTTTCCATCCAGCCAATATATTATTTATATATACTATATATATATATATATATATATATATATATATACTGCTCAAAATTGTTGTTTTTATTTTATTATATAACCTTCCTTCCAATTTAGTAATTTAAAGTTCCAATTTTTCAGTTTGTAATTTATCAATGACTTTTACTTAAATACAATCAATGTTATACCTTTAGCTTCAGAGATTGGATTTATAAATCGTCTTTTCATTGAGGATATTTCCTTTAAAAATTTCATGAATAACAAATATTTCATGAAATTTTATGAAATAGCTACTAAAATTAAAAATTAGAACACTTATAATTTTACAAATTCAAACTCAAAATGACAATGTTACAATTTATTACAATTTACAACCATACAATTAAAAGATATAATTTTTGAAATACTTAAAAGTTTAATTATACTAAGAATGTTGGAAATGAAATAATTTATAATATAACCAAACACACGCTAGATGCGCCTGTAATTTACTGTATTCATATAAAGAATTATTAGTAAGTATTTGAATTTAAGAAAACGATACGGTGTATTATCAAAAAATTATCCACATTTCTGCAAAGTGTTTTTTTTAACAATTGATGTAAATATTTATAGATTTATAATATAGATTTGTATCGTTTTCTCTTTCTTTCTTATTCTGATAGTTTAGTTTAAAAAATATCACACTCTGAAGAAATACTTGGACAATTTTTGGATAATCCACGTTATTATCGGTAAGACACATGTCTCATTTCCTTTAAAAGACAAAATGTAATTGAAACTGAAGAATTTCCATCAAATGGGAACAGTTTTAAGTTGGTAGATAATTTTACAAATTGAACCTATGCAATAAACTGTCAAACTGGATGATGAATTTTTTTATTAATTTATGGGTGTTGAATTTATGCTCTAACCTCAAAATTCAATTAATATAAATTAAATAAATTAAATTATTAAATTAATTATGTATATAATATTTATTAATTCTATTATAATTAATATAATATAATTATAATATTAACATTATTATTAAGGTATTATGTCAAGATGCGCATTTTCCTATAGATTTTTATTTAAAAAATCATATGAATTCTAGAAAGCAAACGAAGAATATTTGCCCAAACAAAATTTTCTTTTTTACTGCACAGTTTTTTCTACAAAAATTCATAAAGTTTACATTGAGTATATGGTAAGGAGTGGTTTTCATTTAATTGCAGAACTTCCATTCTCTGGATCTACATGAAATTTTTTTCACCTGTAGAATAAGCGTCAATTAGTACGTAGCATTTTAGAACACAAAATTTTACAGCACAGTAATTATGAAAAATTGTTTAACAAAAGTGTTATTCTATCAAATGTGCACATTTGACAACGATGTAAATTCTAGTAACTCGATGTATGCGCACTGCGTGCCTTACGGGATCGCGAGCGGACATACTGACACTGATTTTCACTGAATTAGGTTAGGTCTCTAGGAATATTTCCTAGACTCTGATCGAACCTTTCTCTCTCGGACAAAAAGAGATAGAATGCACCACAGCGTTGTCACAATTCACATAATTGGGGATATCTTAAACTTAGCAGCTAACGTTTTGGTTTGCGCCGAAGTTCAGCGTGATCATAATACCTTAATATATAAAATATTAATAATATATATAATAGTATTAATATTAATATTCTACACCTGAAGAAACATAACATCAAAATCGACGCGCATGCCACATGAGAATCGCGCGAAAAATTAAAATAGCCAATGAATTAATTTAATTTAATTAAGTTAATTAATATTAATATAATATTTTATAAGCGAAGATTCCAAGTAAAAGACAAAGAAATTGTACAATTTATAAATCAATGAAATCAGTTTGCGAATAATGTAATTTGTGCCATAGATTATATGAAATATTGATGAATATATAACTTTTAATCCTTGTAATGTAGAAGAAATATGGAGAAATATGGATGACATAACCTCTCAATGCACCTGAAGAATTTTACGTTTTAACGCAAATGGAATGAAGTATCATTACCTGAAAAGAAAAAAGGATTTTGTTCTGAGTCTCAAAGCACAAATAAATGAATGCAAAATGTTGATATCACAGTGTGTTTGCCATGGGCGCTACCCTAGATACGCCGTTTATAACCAAGATGGCTTGCTGTGGTAGAGTGCGACTGGAGACGAAGTGGGAGAGCTGATGGCTAGACCATGTATTTTTAAATCATGGACGTAACCGCCGTTATTTCAGTCACGGGTGCTCTACCCCCACCACTCGAGTTTCCTGTTCTTATTATATACGTTCTTGAAAGGGACCTAACGCGCCGAAAACCAAAAAGTTTTTTATTGCATGTATCAATAGATTAAGAAACGCCCAATTTAATGCGAAAATAAGAAAAATTATATGCGTGATACTTTTTTTCAATTGAGCCTGGCAGTGAAGGCTAAAAAGCATGTTTTCAGGCAGACTGTGGATCCTGTAGAAACACCTCCCACCACTCACCAACTTGCTGAAGAATGAGAAAGGGACTGACAAATGCAATGGGGTCGACTGGATGGATTCTCCGCACGACGGACGAGCCGATCTTTTGTACACCTTCACCCCCTACTCTAGCCCAAGTCCCCGTGTGCATGCGCGATTTCCAACTCAAAATTAGTTGTCTGCTCATGTATAATTTATATTTTTAAGAGTGGGAAATGGGTATGTTTTCTATTTTAAGAGGGGAAATGGGTATCTGGCATACGCAAACATAAAAAATGAGCAGATTGGAGCAGACAACTAATTTCGAGCTGGACTGAGTTGCACACGGTGCGCGTACGCGAAAACGGGTGCCTGAGCTAAAGAGTAGGGAGTGAATGTGTACAAAAGATAATCTTCACACGATGGCATCTTGTGTGCAATGAGACGCTCGTGAACGAGCACTTGAGCAGACGAAAAATTGCAGTGATGGTAGTCATGGTGGGGGGAGCCCCAGGCTTTTCTGATCCGTTCGTGGATGGAGGAGAAGCTGAGAAAGCACACGACGCTCAGCTTAAGACTGTGTTGTAAGTAGAGGGGGTTATTTTCCTGGGTTGCGCTTCTCAGCCGTGATTGTTGTTCATTGCCTTTTCCTAAATCGCCTGCCCTGTAAAATTTTCTCACGGCGCGTTAGGTCTCATTTATCGTGTCACGTCACATATAGAAATGGACCGCTAACTCTATGGAGAAAAGTGTAATAGTGTGTTAGAAAGAGAAGTTGTCGTTGGGGGTTATTTTATCTCTTTCTAGCCAAAGCCGATTGATGGTGTCTCGTGTACATGAATACCTCATAATTTTTTCATGCCTTTTAGCTGGGTGAGTGTTTTGCGGAGTCATCTAAGATAGTTTTTTATGTCATTTTTAAAGAATAATGTATAAATGGAAGTAAAAAATATTGAATACTTGCTTATTTTGTCGGCGTCGACGCGACAATGTGCAAGGCCTTCAATTCACTTGGCACGCTCCTAATATGGAAAAGAGATAAAATAAACCCCAACGACAACTTCTCTCTCTGACACCTAGTGTGGTCGCCTTATGTCTATCCTCCGTGCCGTTCACTTTGATGTGCTTGAACACGGTTTTGCGCTGACATGTGCTGAGCAAGTAACATTAGCGTTTTAGTTTATAGGAGATTTGGTATCGATACAAATATAACGGATAGGTTATGTACGTTATTCTTGAGGACTTATTTAAAATTCTTCAAAACGATTATTTCATAATCTTTGGTATGACAAACATTTGTAGTTCATTTTGGATTTTAATAAGAAAAATATTCTATAAGTGTGATAACGAAGTGTCTTAAATGTCCGGCTAGACGGATGTCTTAACGTCGTATTTCGTCTGGCTATTTGAGCTCCTTTGGGGGTGCCTGATGCCGAGTTGGAAAATATGCAAATCTGCGACGAGCACCCGACACGCCTTCCCAAGGGGAACTCATTAAAACAGTTACTGATATTACAATAGACTATTTCAATAGCCGAACGAATTCTCTTCGATAAAATCGTCCGGCCAGTGACACCGCGGGGCTATTAACTGAGATATCATGTAATATCCGACATTTCCGCACCACTCACTTGGGAATCTGGACATTCAACGGATATCTTGGACATTTAACGGATATCTTAGGCATTCTTGTTTGTATATGAAGCTACATTCACTTGATTCGAATTGACAAGGGAAAGGTAAATCCTTCGGAATTTTGTTTGGGTTCATACATTTCCCAGTAATAGGTAATTACCAAACTCGTTACATGCTAAATTAAAAAGACGCGCTTTTCAGCCATTCTCAAGAAAAATGGTTATAAACAAGTCCACGTAGGCTAGTAAAGGGACATCGACATTGGCATCAAAATATCGGAAACATCGATGTTTTGGTTCCGATACAGCGATGTTTAACTTGTGGACCTTTCGATATATCGATGGCCGAACATCGGTTGAACTTTTTCCGATTTTTTCGTACATTTTTTTTTTCTAATTTCCATGAGGTGCAAAGTCCTCTAAAGGATACCAAATGTATTCTATTATTAAATAAGTTCGTATATGCTTATAAATTTGATATTTATTTTAATTAAGAGATATTTAAACATCGATGTTTGTACTACGATATATCGATGTTGGATTTTTGACATCGATGTTTTGTCTTCGTTGTATCGATATTTTTAAACGTCGACCTTTTCGTTTCGATGTCCGGTCACTAACGTATGTTACATGGATCGCAATGCGAAGGTCTTACGGCCGTCGCACAGTGGTCAAAGTCAGGAATTTACTATTCATAATCCTGTACAGGCTCTGTTTCTTGATGGATTTTGATTTTTCTTTTTTTAGAAACGCTCAGCATTAAATTATTAAAAATCTGGCTAGCTTGGATTTTCAAATTTCTTTTTGCGTGCAATAATATTTAAACAAATAAAGTGACAAAGTTTGCACTTCAACAGTATGATTTTTTCATATCTAAAAAAATTCCAAAATAAACTTGATATAGGTCAGTATGATTGCAACTACCTTTCTATTGAACCAAATTGAAAGTGTTCCCTAAGTGATAATCAATTGTGAAATATTGTTAAAAGTAAATGAATTCAATTGTTTATGACAATTATATTAAACAAATGTCCCAATTGCATGGTTTTTCGTAGAAACAAGTTATTTTTCCATTAAATCTTATTAAGAGCAAACTTATATTGATAATCTATCAATATATTTTGCTGCTTATTAAACTAACGATTGTATAAACAAATTACTTGACAAGTGTGCAACTATAAGTTTTCTACATAAATAAGTGATTTTTTTCTGTCTAAATGTATGGAATACGTAGATATTGATGTTTTAACCAATCAGTTAAGGAACAATAAACAATTGTCATTTATAATAACATATAATAATACATGTTCTCTATTAAGTCTTGTCAGAAACAAAGTTATATTGATATTCAGTCGATGTTAGGCTAATAATGTAAGTTACGATTGTTTTAAACAAATAATGTAACAAATATGCAACTGTAACAATTTTGTCAAGAACAACTAGATGTTGATATTGTAGCAAATAACTATTTCAACTAATGATATTATTAATTATTGCTATAACAAAGTATTTTATACATGACATTTTGTGATTATATTGTTCTTATTGAAGTTCATATTGAAGTTGTTCTTGAACAGTGAGGACAAAAAAATCATTCACTTGTATAAAAAACTATTACAGTTGCATATTTGTTAAATTATTTGCTTAGAACAATCTTAAATTTCATTATTAGCCCAACATATCGACTGAATATCAATATCAGTTTGTTTTCAACAAGATTTAATGAAAAAAATAATTTTTTCCCACGAAAAAACGTTTAGTTGGAGCACTTGTTTTTATCTACTATTTTTCGTTATAAATAACAATTATCTATTGTTCTTTAATTAATTTGCTATAACATCAATATCTGCGTATTCCAAATATTTAGACAAAAATAATCATATATGTAGAAAACTGTTATAGTTGCACATTTGTCTAGTAATGTGTTAATAACAATCGTTAATTTAATTAGCAGCAAAATACCTTGATGGAATATCAATATAGGCTTACTCGTAAGAAGATTTAACGGACAAATAACTTGTTTCTACGAAAAACAATGCAGTTAGGACATTTGTTTAATATGTTTATTATAAACAACTGAGTTTATTTACTATTAACAATATTTCACAATTGGTAATCATTTCTGATACCAATTCATTTTTTTCCAATGAGAAGGAGGAGTGTGGCGTAGAAATGAAAACCAAAATTTGATAATTGAATGGTGTTAATGCATAAGGAGTCAAGCGCCATTTTTCACTTTTTCAGGAGAGACTAAAAACGTGTTGTAAATTCAGCGGAACCATTAAAGAAAAATATAAAAAAGTACTTTCGAGATGCTTTCATGCTCTATCGAACCAAAAAAAAAGTTTGCTTACAAAAAGCTATCCGGTTTCGAGAAAATGAATGAAACAGGTGACGTTTCAAGGTTAGATTTCGTGTCCGTATCGACTTTCAACTTCTTTCAACATTTATTGTGAAGTCAATTTGCAGTTTTAAAAAACTGAGAACTCGAATTCTAGCTATTAAATGGAAGAATTGATCAAAAAAAAGTTTGCTTAAAAAAAGTCATCCAGTTTCGAGAAAATTGAAAATCACATTATGACTTTAAAATAGCGTGAAACTGATATTTCAACTTTAAATGACGATAGCAACTATAATTCAGCAGATTGAAAAGAAATGATCAATTTATTTTTACATTTTTTAGTACTCAATGCGGGGACACTATAGTAATTGAAAATAATGATCTAGTCCCGAGAAAATTGAAATTGTACTTCTTACTTTGCGGTTAGAAAAGCCTCTCGGCCAACTTTAAACGACAATAATTACTATACTTACTATTTTTCTTATATTTGGTTTCTTTTTGTAAGATTATCTTCGCGTTAAAATTAGAAGTAATCAATTCCTTATTTTATCATACCTTACATTGTATTATATTAGTATTTTAAGAATTCAGGATATTCAAGGAAAAAAAATTAAATTGTTTAAAATTATAAAATCGTAGGAAAAGATATTCTAAAACCGTAAATAGCATAAAAATAAGCATATGGATGATGATGAAACATGTATTATAATACATGTTTCGATGTACTCTTGTCATTGTTTTTAAATTAAAAAACCTCTCAAATTTACACTGAAAACGCAAAAGTACAAACCAGACACGAACGTTCTTTTGTCTGCTACGACCACAACTTCTCGATACTGCGCAGGCGCACCGATCGATTGGGATCCAAGTGAGCATTGGCGTTTGACCCCTAAAGCAGTTCCATCTTTCATGGGAATTTTGAAAAATGATGCCCTAAAAAAATCCTTTAGCAGGAATGTGTATTCGAATTTATCTGATTTTTTGACCAAATAAACCCGATCTCGAAAATTTGGCGCTTGACTCCTTATACATTTCTACCCTTCAATTGTTGATAAAATTGTTTATAACAATAGCAATTGTTGACGTATAGTGATAAGTCGTTATTACGTATCGATCTAGCAGCCAGTCTAACCAATTTTAGATTAAAAAATAATGTTTACAACAGTTAAGCACCACAGTCAAAAATTTGTTTATAAAAATTGTTTATAATAATCAAGTTATATAATAATAGAGTTATTTATGTTCTATGAGTGTAGGTGCAATAATACTGACAAGTATTGAGTTTTTTTCGGCATTTTTTTTTAGAGATAAAAAATCATATTGTTAAAAATGCTAATTTTGCAACTATATTTGTTTATATATTATTGTGTACAAAAATAAAATTAAAAAATCAAAGCTAGCCAAGTTTTTAAGTATTTAATGCTGAGCGTTTCTTAAAAAAAAATCATCAAAATCCGTGGAAAAATAGAGTCTGTAAATGATTATGAATAGTGAATTCCTGATTTTGACCACTGTGCGTCGGGTAGATTAGACGGTATCGTTCCGGTTTTGTAAGTGGAAATTCTGGACTCGATTCTTGCTGCCTGCGTTTTTTGTCAATTTTTTTAAATTGAAATTTTTTATCACAATTGACTATTTCACTTAAGCCAAAATATCAATTTTCATCCATTTTTTCATGTGTTGAAAAACACCACTCACTTCTCTAATTTAGAAATATTAATATTATAATCATAATAGAAAATGTCTTATTCATATTCTATTTTTATATTATTTCATTTTACTATTTGTTTATATTTGAATATTTACTTTACACTTATTATGCTATTTTTATATATTTTCATTTTATCATATATGAAAATAATTATAAGCAAAATACATATAAATGTTCAATTGTATGAAGAAAAATAAGAATTTTCTATGAAAAAAATGTTCTTGGAATAAAAGTGGTAAACGTTGAAATCCCCAATTTTTCCATATGAAAAAATGGTTAAAATGACTATTTTGGCTTGATTTAAATAAATTTAATAGTCAGTTACAATAAAAAAAAATTGGCAAGAAATGCAGGCAATAAGAATCGAGCCCAGACATTACGCTTACAAATCTGGAGCGCTACCGTCTAATCTGACCGGCGGTCGGAAGACCTTCGCATCGCGATTTATGTAACCTGCGTGGATTTTTTTAAAGCCATTTTTCTCGAGAATGGCTATGAAGCACATCTTATTACTTTAGCAAATTACAAGTTTAGTAATGACTTATTACTGGAAGAAGTATGAATCCAAACACAATTCCGAGTTAGTGCTCATTTTGATTCGTCGTGCGCAAAAGCGTTACATTTATTTTCAAAGAAGTTTGAAAGTTGTTTTTTTTCTCGTTCTTTAAAATATGTTTTTATAAATCAATATTCCTATAATTTACAAATTAATCGAATTAAATTTGGCACGAATTATTTATGAGTGGTAAATATAGTGATAGACAATACGTTCCGGAGACAGCTTCACGGCATTGCTGCATTCAAGCGAAGTTCGAAGCGAACTCGTTGGAGCAAACAATGAGCAATCTCAGAATTTATAAAGGAATTATTTATGGACTGCAGAATTCATGCATTTCTTATTTCCTGATTTCTCAGTGAATAGTCCCTCGAGTAACACTGCTGTAGCCGGATAAATTTTCTTCGATAAATTCATCCGGTTACTAGAATTCTGCTGAAACCGGACGAATTTTCTTGGATAAACTCATCCGGCTACTGTAAGTCTATTGTAGGCAGACAAATTTAATTTTCCTAATTCGTCTGTCTAGACGGACACGTAGTCGCAGCCTTAAAATAATTTTTGATTAAAAATATCGTTAAATTTCTTAGAATGTACTTCATGTTTGAACTGTTTGCAGCTTTTTATTTTTCAAACCATTAAAATATCGATTTCGAGAAAAATACAAAAAGTTAATTGGCATGAATTTGGATTTATGATCACATATGTATTTTCAATTGAGGCTAATAAACTCATATATATGTCGGGCTTATAGAATTTTCAGCTTGATTTGCAATAAAAATTGAGAAAACATTCCTTATAGGGGAAAAGGGATCTGCTTTGATCCCTCTTCCACGAAGCATAAATCTACGCCTTACCTGGAAATTAAACACATTTTTCTGGTTGACATTTTTTATTATTTCAATTTTCCAGCATCGTTTTCTGACTCCAAATTGTCGACTCAAAAACTGTACATAAACATTTAATTACAAACTTCGAAAAATCGAAATTTTACAATTCATTTGGACAAATGATTTTTTAAAGAAAGAGAAAAAATCTGTCTCAGCCCGGATTTGAACCGGCAAGCCACTATACTTGTTTGAAGCGTTAACCAATTACGCCACCGTGGTATCAGCATATCTTTTCTCATTCTTCATAGCAACTTTTACAGGGGAATATTCCCCGCATTTCTTCAGTGTGACAACATTATTAATACACGTTTCTAATTTACGTGACTTTAGACTCAATAATTTTTGGAAGATATTATTTCCACATTTACGTCCGACAGTTTTTAATTACAAATTTCGAAAAATCGAAATTTTACGATTCATTCAGACAAATGATTTTCCCGGTTCAAATCCGGGCTGAGGCAGATTTTTTTTCATTCTTCAAAAAATCATTTGTCCGAGTAAATCGTAAAATTTCGATTTTACGAAATTTGTAATTAAAAACTGTCGGACGTAAATATGGAAATAATATCTTCCAAAAATTATTAAGTCTAAACTCTCGTAGATTAGAATCGTGTATGAATAATGCTGTCACTGTGGAGAAATGCGGAGAGTATTCTCGTGTAAAAGCTGTTATGAAGAGAATGGAGAAAAGAACCGCTGATGTCTCGGTGGCGTAATCGGTTAACGCTCCACTAATGTATAGTGACATTCCCGGTTCAAATCATGAAACTGAAGTTTGCAACGTTCATGTGAAACGAAGAATAAAAAATGTCCTTACCTAAAATTTAACACACGAATTTTGTAGATTTCGATGCTAAATAACTGGAAAAAAAGTTTCGACCCCCTAGCTGCCGGGGAAAGCTGTCGTTTTCAACCCCTAAATCTCAAACCCAATTAAGAAATTCTAAAACGTCTTTCAAGTTTCTTACCTGAAATATTAAGCATGAATTTTGTAGATTTCGACGCTAAATAATTATAAAAAAAGTTTCATCTCTCTAGCTGCCGGGAAAAGCTGTTGTTTTCAACCCCTAAATCTAAAAAATCGATAAAAAAATTTAAAATGTTTTCCAAGTTTATTACCTAAAATCTTAGGCATGAGTTTTGTAGATTTCGATGGTAACTGATTGTCAAAAAAGTTTGATCCCTCTAGCTGCCGGGAAAAGCAGTCGTTTTCAACCCCTAAGTCTCAAAAATCGATTAAAAAATTCTAAAATCCCTTCCAAGTTTCTTACCTAAAATCTCAGGCATGAATTTTGTGGATTTCGATAGTACATATTTATTAAAAATTTTTCACCCCCCCCCCCCCCTAGCTGCCGGGGAAAGCAGTCGTTTTCAATCCCTCAATCTTAAAAATCGATAAAAAATATTTAATGTCTTCCAAGTTTCATACCTTAAATCTTAGACATGAATTTTGTAGATTTCGGTGGTAAATGATTATGAAAAAAGTTTCATTCCTCTAGCTGTCGGGGAAAGCAGTCGCGTTCAACCCCTAATTCTCAAAAATCGATAAAAAAATTCTAAAATGTCTTCCAAGTTTCTTACCTAAAATCTTAGGCATGAATTTTGTAGATTTTGATGGTGAATAATTGTGAAAAAAGTTTCACCCCCCTAGCTGCTGGGAAAGCTGTCGTTTTCAACCCCTAAATCTCAAACCCGATTAAAAAATTCTAAAATGTCTTCCAAGTATCTTACCTAAAATCTTAGGCATGAATTTTGTAGATTTTGATGGTACATGATTGTAAAAAAAATTCTTCCCTCTAGTTGCCGAGGAACGCAGTCGTTCTCAACCCTTAAGTCTCGAAAATTGATCAAAAAATTCTAAAACTTGTTCCAAGTTTCTTAATTTCATTTTACAAATTAGAAATGTAATTTGATTTAGTGCATTCCTCGTACTACTCAAAGATGCCTTTATGACGTCATTGTGTCAGGTGAGTGATAATCTACATTGGTAAATTATCTATGTAAGATTGATTTTGCGGCGTATTAAACAGATGTGGGAAGGTACCTTTTTTACCTCGTCTAAGCCGAAGGCAGTCAGTATAGCACTTAAGGGCTTATGTAGGTAGTTTACACTTTCAACAAAGCGCGTTTCATATAGAAGTCATTAATATCACACAAGTACCGTTCAAAATAAATTTCGGTGGTTCATTAGTTCCTCGCTTTTTAATCAGATTACTGAGGATAAACCCTCTGAAGTATGTGAAACCATCGAAACCCTTTGAATTATGTGAAATACACACAGTCTCGTCAAAGTGTTTTCAATCGCGAACAGCAAACTCTGTAAACTGAGCTACAGAGTCTATATCGAAAATGTGCTGTCGCAAACCACACTATTTGCACCTTACATCTGGAACTAATTTTCTTTTCTGCGATACATTGCCTTTAGTTTATTTTTAGTTCAAAGTGGTTCATGGTTCAGGTTGGTAAACTGTAACAAGCGTCACATTGCATCGAACACCCGTGAGCGATTTTTGATTACATGCTTTGTTACAGAGTATGGAACATTTTTTTGCTACTCCGGCTCCAACTAAATTAAAAATCGCTCTGTAGTGTTTATCGGGGGGTCCTCCATACAATGAATAAATACTTTTCTTAACCACGCCTCCAGTGCTTGTAATTACAGAATGACCATCGTAAAAATCTTTCTCTTTCCTCTTCCAAAAAGCTTTAAAATTGTAAACCATCATCGCTATTTGAAGTCTTGCTAGATAATTATAATACGAGGTGAACCACACTCACTCTCTGGTATTATCACCCCCACATTTCGAGTGAGCTCTTCGGCTGCTTTAATCTGTACTCTGCCTGATCTTTTGCATATACTTTTCCACACTTTTTAAAAAATTTTAGAATTTGGTTCATTTGATTTGTTCTCTATTTCATAAGCGGATTGTTCTTTTAAACCTCTTACGTTCGACCTTTATCTACTGGTACACAAATCCGTGCGATTTCTACCACAAAAGCATGATCTATATTGAAACTTATGGCACTTTGTAAAACGGATTCTACAAGTGTCCACAAGTCTTTAAAATAGAGATCCTTTAATGATAGAAACGCTTTCCAGGCAATGTCTTTACTAAACTCATCCGACCAGAACACTAAATCCACAAGATCACTCTCTTAACACCGAAAAGTTATGTATTCAAAAATATCTAAAAAAAAAAACTGCTTCTAGCCAAGCATTTTGGGTTATTTTTACCAGAAAGTACAATTTTAAACGTTAATTTCCTCCCAGATGACGCGAATTTTTTTAATCAACTGATCACACTCGTTTATTTTAATGATAAGGAGAGACGCATTATTAATTATTTTATCCCTTTCTATTAGTTGTGCATCTTGTATCTCCGATGTAGAAGCTCTCGTAGCTTTCGTAGCCCAGGAAGGACCTGCAAATGCTTGAGGTGTTCAGACAGTTTGGACTATCCTCGATTGACCAACAATCACTTCCGGTGTACTATCCGTGGCCCTCGATGAACCTGCGACAATTCCTGAATTGTATTTGTCGCTGAACCGACACCGCGTTGGATTATTGTGTTTTCAGATACTGAAATAGAAAACATTAATTTTTTTGAATCATAATTTTATCTGTCACAAAGTTCAGAAAACAAGAGTTACATGGGTGTAAAATTACCTTTCTACTTTCTCTCCTTTTATTCTTCTCTTTCTCCTGTTTATTTTTCTTCCCCTCTTCCTACTTTTTTTCTTTTTATCTTCTTTACCAAGTTTTTCTCTCCACTCCCCTTGTTTTCCCTTCTGCCTCCTCACGCGATCTTGCTTTTGATAGTCATTAAAGGTATCCTGCTTTTGTAGAGCCCGTGATTTCTTCTTATCATTTTCTCTTGATTTCTCCATTTTCATCTTGTAAGCATTCCTTTGTGTAATTCTCTTCTCCTCCATTTTTGTTTGCTGATCTTTTTCCTGAACAGCTTTTCTCAGCTTCTCAACATATTTCCTCAGTTTCTGCTGCTGCTGTTTATTCTTCCCTAGATCCTTTGCATTTCATGAGAAGGATCTAAAGATGCATCATTATCATTATCATCGCCAGCAATACCTTAGCGGTATTCTTCACTTTTTCAATTCTGGGATCCCGCGGAATAGGATCCCGATTTTGCCTCTTTCTTGAGGTTCCTTCAGACTTTGTTTTATCATTTTCCAGCTGGTGCCCAATTGAGACTTTTAAATTAGCATGCGACACTGGCGGTCATTTCATGAACTACGCAACATGGCCGCTACCATGGACAAACAATGTCAATGTCGTCATAAAGAATCATTTAGTTATTTGTCTTTCTAATTCGTAATCAATTCCGTGTTGCGAATTTTCAATCGATACCGTGTTGTGAATAAAATGGAATTTCCGACCGGGTATAGGAAAGCAAGCTGAGGGGCTGATTCGCTTACTAAAATAATACTTTAACCAGTAAATATTACTCATGAACTAATACAATGCTTATAATAAGTAGTCGCATTTGCAATGGTATG
>JAUMHM010069360.1:0-14149 GCA_032362435.1 Melikaiella ostensackeni
TAAAGCTTTGATAGATGAAGTAAGAGTTGACAAAATTAGAAAATTGTTAAACTTTGGTACTGGAAATATTAGATTGTCGAACAAAATTTCAAGATATAATAGAAATTCATCTGTTGGAGCAAAACGCACATTAAAACGACGATAGGCATTTTGACAGAGTACAATAAAACAATAAAACAACTATAAAAGAAAGGACAAGGCATTGCTAATTCAAATAAAAAGAGAGACAGGATACAATGGGAAGATTTAGACTCATCTTTTTAGAGTAGAATGAGGACAGTTAAACATTACCCTTGAAGGAAAATTCAAAGCATTAGTAAACGGTGAAATGGTTGAAGAAATTGAGTTCATTACTTCTGAAAATGATAAGATCTTATCATCAACAGATATTGATGTATGGTATAATAAAATGGTTTTGGAACAAATTTTAGTGAAAGTTGAAGAGTTACAGGAAACAGATTCTGGTTGGTCATTGTCTGAAATTATGAATCTGATGGTGAATTTCAGTAGACATTTACCAATAAATTCTGGTATATCAACTTTCATTGATTTACTAAAATATGTCAGAGATAAAAAAGTTGTTGTAAATATCCAAAGAAACGATGTTAATTGCTTTCTGTGGGCAGTGATGGCAGCTCTTTATCCTGTGAAAAATCACGTATGTGAGACTAGATCTTATCCACATTTTACTTCAGAACTCAAGCATGATGGAATGCAGCTTTCTATAGGTCTTGAGGATATTCAGAAAATTTGAGAAAATTAATAAATTGTGCATAAACGTATACGATATAGAAGATGATAAAAAACATTAAAGGGTGAAATTGTGCCACTATATTTAAGCAACGAAAAGTCAGTATTCCCTACAATTCATTTTAATGATTGAAAATACAAATCTTCACTTTAATCATCTAAATGAAAACAAATTAAATGATATTAATCCAATATACCATTTTGCTTGGATTAAAAATCTATCTTGATTAGTAAAATTTCAGTTTATTAAAGATAGTCACTGTATGTTTTTGTGTGATCAATGTCTCTGTCACTTTGAATTAGAAAAATCCTTACATAAACATAGATTGGGCCTCATGAAAGGTGAATGTAATGGCAGAATTATAACGGAGTTTGTTGGATCAAGAGCAAAATCGTATGCATACAAAATTTTTAATGATTAATCTGTGAACAGAAAAGCTAAAGGTGTGAAAAGATTTACGTTGGGAAGAATTACATTCAATGAATACAGAAAGTGTCTGTTTACACATTAAAATTTGACAGAGTGCCAAAATTTAATCCGAAACTAAAAACATGAACTGCAGACTATGAAGCAGATAAAAGCTGCATTGAGCTGGCACGACGATAAACGAGTGCTTCTTTCCAGTACTACAGATACACTTCCATGGGGATATACGAAAAGAATGGAAGCCCATGGAAGTTGTCAATAATGTGTAATTAATCTCAGCTGTACGTATAATGTATATAGCATTATGTATTATATGTATTATAGATTATGATGATTATTATGATTATTATTATCATTGAATATGTGAGTGGAGGAATGAGAGTTGAATGGTGCCCATTTGCCTCCCCCTCAATCTTTGCAGTTGAAAAGAGGAAAATAGTTTGAATAATTTCGGAAGGATTCCTGAAATAGAAAGAGGAAAATGGTTTGAAAATTCTTGGGGAAGTTTCTGAGTTGAAATGAGGGAAACGGTATAATTTGCTAGTACAAAGTGAAGTTTTTGAATTTTAGAAACTATGGTTCTATGACACCAACACCAAAATACTTCAAAAGATCCGAAGGTGGCTGAAGATTACCGAAGCTATCGAAATTAATTAATTTATTGTTAATCTTTTTGTAACCACACCAATATGTTCCTGGTCCTTTTCTATCATCAAGATTAACAACAGCACTTTCATATTTACGTGCATCATCGTATAGTTGAGTATACACCAATAAGTGGCAGGGTGAAAAATTCGGTATAAAACTATTGTAACCAAGTAGAAATAGTTTAGTTTCATACACGATGGAGTACATGATGGATGTGCAGGGCTTCAAGTTACCAGTAAATATATTTGTATTGAAATAATTGGCTATGTTGCCAATCTGTGATGATACAGTCCCAAAGCCAAATAGTACTCTTTCAATCACCTTGCAAATGGAACTGCGTTCGATTTTAATATAAGTCTTTAAGTATTTGGCCAGAACGTAATCATCATGGAATAGCTTAGAATTCTGGTGATCGAGAATATTTAAAATATACTCGAGAATATTTCAAAAGATGCAAGAAAAATTTATGTAAAAGGATTGGAAAAAAAGAATTGGCTGAAAAAAAATGTCAAAATATCAACTGAAACTGTTGATATGCTTGATTTGGAATGCCTCTCGCTACAAGGATTGCGTGAGATGTTTGCAATTGATGATATGAAATGTACGCATCATATGTGTGAAGATTACTTCAATTGCGCAATTGAAAATGTAATTTTATTGAAAAGCTGGATGTCTTCAGAGCAATTCGGCTGGATTAGTTTCTAGTTCATAAAGATAAAAAAACAAAATTTCATATATTCACTCATAGTCTACATTTTCTTAAGTATAATTTACTAATTTTTAGAAAGAAATAAGAAGGAAATGAAAAGAAATTGATGTTGTTTTTCCTCAGGGTTCCTTCTCCTTATAATGAGTGTGAATAGTAGACATGCGAATGTCAGGTCAATGCAAATCGTCAGCATTGTGAGTTCAAGTATCGTCGTCCTCAACATTGAGAGATTACATTTGACTAATGAGGTTACATCTGATACCTACAGCGGTTCGAGAAAATGTACTGCATTAAATATTCAAGATATAATTAAAGCAGACGAGTTAACTTGAAAAAGCAAATTTACTTAAAAGTGGGATTTTAAGGTTGCATTGAATAAAAAACACACGTTTTTTTCTTATGACACTCGTTTATCGTCGTGCCAGCTCAATGCAACTTTTATCTGCTTCATGGTGTGCACTTCATGCTTTTTGCTTCGGATTATATTTTGGTACTCTGTCAAATTTTGATATGTAAACAGGCACTTTTTGTAATCATTAAATGTAATTCTTCTCAATGTAGATCCTTTTACACTTTTGACTTTCTTGTTCACAGATTCTTCATCAAAAATTTTGTATGCATACGATTTCGCTCTAAATCCAACAAAATCTGTTATAATTTTGCCATTACATTCACCTTTCATGAGTCTCAACACTATTTTATTTTTCAGTGGCATTCCATAAACATTATCTGGAGGGTAATATGATGTATCAAATTGAGAAATATCCCGATTAATACAATCATAAATGTTTGGAACGGCGAAATGGTAGATAAGGCTATCAGTGTCGGTACCTGTGGAGAAATTACCCAATTTGATCCCGATTCCCGACGTGGCCTCGATCGGGTCGGCTCAATGTGGCCCTGATCAAGGCTACTGTTGTGTTCCTGATCGGAGCCACATCGGGCTACCCCCTGTAAATCAGAGTCAGTTCAAAAATAAGAATTTCTGAGTCTTCTGCGTAAGTCAAAAGGCTTTAGTATGAGTGTACTCTGCGCAAGTGATTTATTTGATTTATAAATATTGCCGAAGGCGAAGAGTACTTTGCGGGTAAGGAAGCATAGATTCATTGCTGCCGTTCCTTTTTTACGCAATGAAGATGTTGATAAAGACATAGGTCAATAATTACTTATATTCACTATCAAATCTAACCTCAAAATAATAAGGAATTTTTTTCCAATTTCATTGTGACTATATATGTGATGTATTCAAGATTCAAATAATATAATATAATTTTTTCCGAATTTCTAATTTGTATATACAAATCAGGTATAAATAAGTATTTTCGGTTTGTTAAAAATGAACTTCCACACAAAAAATTTTTTGGAGTAAATATCTTTGGAGTAGTTTTTGATAAACATAATAATAAACCATTTTTTTATAATTTCTTTATACTTTTGTTCAAATAAATTATACATATGTTTATAAATTTTTTTTTTAAATTGTATTTCTCAGATAAATATAAATAATTGATTAGTATTTTATGAATCAGTAAATAGATCAGGATAATGTAATCCGAAAGTCTGTTAGCTGGGTGCTGAAGAAATACTTGACGAGAGACGTTTACTGCAATGAAAAAGGTTCCAACGAAAGAACTTTTCGAAGAGTACCACATGTGTTCATGTATTACGAGTAAGAAAATTTAGAATACTTACTCAATTTTATTCCGTCAATAATAATATTTTTTCTTTACAAAAAAAAAGATTGGGGTGGAAACAAAAAGCTTAGGACGAACCACTGACACGTTTTACCTTTTTATAAAATATTTATATAATATTTATTGTTAAATACGTTACAAGGATAGTTAATGCGAAAGATGACAAAGACCCTTAAACTTTCCGTTAATCTAATAATAATTGGTCTCAAATATTTTAGGGAACCACAAGAGTGATAGTTACGAAAGACTTGTGAGAAATATGATGCAGAACTTCGGTAGAATGGGATGTAATATGAGCTTGAAGTTACATGTATTGAATTGCCATTTTGACTATTTCCCACTGAATTTGTGTTATTACAGTGAAGAGCATGGAGAAAGATTCCATCAAGATATTAAAGAGATGGAACGTCGCTACCAGCCCTCTGCATCTCTGAGTTGAAAACGTCCAGAATGTTGACCGTGGCGCTGCCTGTTCACGAGGCCGACCCGCTCTAAAACGTCATTGTAAACAGTCTTTTTTGAATTGAATTTAAAGTTTCTTGATTAAAAAATTGTTTTTTAGCGTTTTTGTTAATAACGTGAGTGAAGCACAAGAGTTCAAGTGTCTGATTAAGCAAGAAGTGAGAGAAAAAATGAGGAAATGTGTCGTTATTGGATGCAAAACTAGCTACCTGACGGTGTAACGATTTTGGGAAATAAAAAATAGTTAACAAAAATACGTTAAATAATTAATTTATAAATTTTTTACTGTAAGTGTCCCAGTAATTTTTATGCGAATTTTGATCTTTTTCATTAGTTGTTGAGGATGTCGAGGAAAATGTATATAAATACGAGCATAAATTATTTTAATTTTAATAACATCGAATTAAAAATATTTTTCTTATAATAATTAAAAAGTTGATGAACAGTTTCAGAACAAACCTTTTGGTAATATTTGATTTGTACAAAACATTTTAAGAATTTTTAATTTTGAAACTACAAATTTTTTTGAATTTCTGATGTAATCAAAAATTAATACACAATGCATAAGTGAGAGAGAAGTTTATCTGAAAGAATGCTTATTCTCCAGAATTTTTTTTAATTAAAAAAAATTCAAATAATTGTAAAAGATATTTAGAAGGTTTAGAAATTTTGAAAAGATTCGAAATTAATTTAAAATTTAAAAAGATTTGAAGAAATTTTAAACAAGATTTAGAATTATAATGATTTTAGAAACAAGTTTAGAAGCTGTTGAAGAATTTTAAAAGGTTAAGAGAATAAGAAATTTTCTCAAGATTCCTAGAAAAATTTGAAGTTTATTTTGTATTTTGAAAAATGAATTTTTAAATAAAAATGAAGAGGATTTCAAAAAATGTCGAAAAAAAATCTGAAAGATTTGAGGGCAGTTTGTTTATTATTTCAGGATTTTAAAGAAATTTTAAGAAAAATTCAAATCATTTTAAAAGATTATATTTAGAGATTTAGAGAAAGATTAAATTATATTTAGATTTAGTAATCAGAAGTAATACAAAATTCATAGTTAGAAGAGAAGTTTATTTAAAAAAGTTTTATTTTTATTTTTGCAGGATTTTTTTTTTAATTTTAAGAAAAATTCAAATAATTGTGAAAGATAATTAGAGGGTTTAGAAATTTTGAAAAGATTCAAAACAAATTTAAAATTTGAAAAGATTTTAAAAAATTCAAAACAAAGTGTAGAATTTTAAAGATTTCAAAACAAAAATTTAGAAGCTGTTCAAGAATATTGAAAGATTTCAAGAGAATGAGAACTTTTCTTAAGATTCCTGGAAAAATTGTAGATTATTTTTTATTTTGAAAAATTAATTTTTGAATAAAATATGAAAGGATTTTTAAAAATGTCAAAAAAGAATCTGGATGAATTAAGGGCAATTTTTTTAATTTTGCAGGAATTTAAAGAAATTTTAGGAAAAATTCAAATCATTTTAAGAGATTTTATTTAGAAATTTAGAGAAAGATTGGATTAGATTTAGATCTAGTAAAAAAATAATTTAATGCACAATTCATAATTAACAGAAAACTTTATCTAAAAAAATGTTTTAAGTTACTGGGTTTAAATTTTTAAATATTTATAGATAAAACAATATTTTTCCAGAGCACACATACAAGACCTCAACTCCGAAAAGGTGCCGTTCGTCACAATCAGTGCCTTCTATGATTACCGCTAGATAATAATAAGAAGAGTGTTAGTTGTAAGGCTTGCAAGTCTGTTAAGGATGTTCTGAATGAAAAAATTATTCGTCGGCAACAGAACAAGAACTCCAAGTATTTGAGGGTAACTGATCTGAGTCCAAGAAAGAGGGAAAACTTTTAAAATTAAAAAAGCAGCTTAATGCTAAGGGAAAAGCCAAAGAACGTGCTCAACGGGCTGCTCGCTTGTTAAGAGGAGTTGTAAATCATTCTCAGGATAAAATGAAGCTTGTGGAAAAAAAGGGTTTGGATAATTTAAATAATAAAAATGGAAAAATCAGCCCGAATGAAAAAATAGCTATCCAAGAAATCTTGAAGGCTTCAAACGCAAAAAGTCCAAAAGGTCGGAGATATTCCAATAAGTGGATTATCCTATGCGTCCTTCTGCACGTGCGATCGCCTGCCACATATCGAATGATAAGAGACCTAAAGATATTGCTCATTTTTTGTGATCGAACTGTTCGAAAGTAAGTATAATTAATAAATACGATGGTTCCTATTTAATTCCATCAACAAGCTTTTTTCCGGTGCTAAAATAATATAAATTGACTACTAATATTTAAAGTTTAAAATATTAAAAATGCTTTTATAATAAAATCTGAAACTAGTTTGTTAAATATATAAATAATTTGTTTACAGATACCTTGCTCCAATGGACTGTCCTTGCGGGTTCGATCCTAAATTTTTTGAAATTTTTAAGGAACACTTTGTCCAAAAAAGCGGCAAGCAACTTCATGGAGTATTGCTATTAGACGAAATGTCCACTAGGAAAAGTTTACTCCTAGATCAGAAAACGATGACCTTAAAAGGAGTGGCTGACCTTGGGGATAATGCTCCGAAGAATATTGAATCAGAAATGGCTGATCGTGCTTTGATACTGATTTTCCGAACTTTGTACGAAAATTATTCGCAACCAATTGCAGTTTTTGCGTCGAATGGGCCCGTCCATGGCGATGATTTAGCGAAAATAGTTTTTCAAGCAATTGTGTTGCTGGAAAATGCTGGAGCCAAGATTCACGGAGTTACATCTGATGGAGGTGCTCCTAATAGAAAAATGTGGGACACGATGGGTTGCAGTGGGAAAATAAACAACTTTAAGAATTTTTTTTCACACCCTTTGGATGATTCGAGAAAAGTTTTTTTTTTCTGGGACACTCTTCATTTGATGAAATGCATCCGGAATCGTTTGGCAAATGTTGGAAAATTAAAGGTGAGATTGTGTGCAAACACAATTTCAAAAATACGAATTTACAAAAGGCCTTTCTTAGAGATTAACAAAAAAATTAATTACAGGTTCACCCAGAATATGAGGACATAAAGTGGGAGTACTTTAAAATCATGCATGATCTCGATAAATTATAACCTCTGACTTCAAGATTATGTCCAAAGTTAACCGAAGCTCATATCGACATAGTCAACAAGAGCATGCTGAAAATGCGGGTAGCTCTTGCCGTTCAAGTAAGTGGTATTAATTCCTTTTCTTTCTCCAATATTTAATATAACTAGCGCTTTGATGATATTAATTGATTATTTTCACAGATTTTTAGCAGATCAGTTGCTCGTGGATTGAGGTTTTATGCAGGCTGGGATGAAAGGCTTGAGAAATGTGAAAGCACTGCGCTATTTTGCAGTTTGCTGAATGACATGTTCGATGCCTTGAATAAAACTTTGAACGAAACGGGCCTTACACTTGGATGTGCAGAAATGAAAGTGTGTATTATACTTTACAGAATAATATATTTATATACAATTATCTAAGTAAAATTTTACTTTTATAACATTTTATTTTTACATAATTTACAGATTTTGGAAAATTGTTTAGAGTGGTTGAATGCATGGGAAGAAAGGGTCAACGACGGGTCACTCAGTCCAGAAGATTTTCTCACTCCGCAAACTGCCGAAAAACTAAGAATGACTTTGAAGTCCACATTGGACTTATCAAAGTATTTGCTTCAGGACTTAAAGATGGAAGCGGTTTTCACAGGCAGAATAAGTCAGGACTCTCTAGAGGTATTTGAGTCGCGCGTCCAAATATTAATAGATACACAAAAGAGTATCATATACTTAGTGCTCTGAGTATTTGGTATTTTATAACAGATAATTTTTTACGAAAAACTGTTCAATTAATTTTTATTTACTTGGCTATATACGAAGAGTTTTATACATGATTTGTTATACACGAATTATTATTTACCATATCATATGAAAGTGTATTATTTAATAAAAATAATTTTCAATGATATAAAACAATCGATTATAACTAGCTGAATAATCTTGGTAATAGATAAGACATTGCACGACTACTGCCACGATTTTTCCTAATTAATTCTAAACGTCTACAGATTTTTAAATTATTTATCGGTAAAAAGTGTACTCTACGAATTTCTCCAATTTAAACCGTATTCAATGAATCGACGTAAACCTATTTTCAGCCTCTTTCACTTGAATCTGTGCTCAACAATACATAGGTTCACTTAAAACAGGCTATGTGTAAGTTTTCTATCTTAAATATTTATTTTAAAGTCCAGGGAAATCCAGGCATAGTTAGTAAAAAAATAAATCTTGATTTAATTCAATAAAAGCTCACGAAATACTTCTTAATTTCCATGATTTCCGAAATTTCCTAATCCAATTTCTCGATATCCTTTTCCTTTATTTAGAGATTTTTTGGAACAGTCCGTTTAGCTGGAGGTACGAATGATCACCCAGCTACTCCCACCTTTCTCCAAATCTACAAGATCCTAGGTGTTTTAAAGCTTCCCCGAAGTGGTAATTGTTCTGTTCCCGATGAAGCACCTACTCAGCCTTTAATGTCAAGTCAAGTAACAAAAAATGTGGCAAAGTTCACCAAGTGTGAAGTTTGTCGCACTGAATTTTTTTATTCGAATGAAAAAACAATTCAGATTGAGAACTATCCGATTGCCAGAATAATCAGTCTCAATAACGAGGAACAAGATCGGATTCAACATCCAAACAAAAGATTGTTCCACTTCTTGCAAACAATCGAAAAATCCTTTGCTAAACACTGCAAGGAACTTGAGTATCCTTGTTCCGATCACGCTGAAGACGTCTATGCGTACATCATTAGCTTCTATTTGCAAAATAGAATGCGCCAGTTTGCAAAACTGAAGATGGCTGATGCAATGCAAAGTTTACCGTAAAAGAGTTCCAAGTTTAGCAGAAAAATTATTATTTATTGTTTGTTCCGACAAAAATACAAATATTTATTTATTATAAGCATCTTCGTTTCTCGTTTTTATATATTTTGTAATATATTTAAAACGCTTTGAAACGAAAGAAAGTAATAAAACTTGAGACCTTATAAGATAAAATATCTATGTGCAGTCAACAAACTGTGAAGTATTGATGAATATTGAATACAAATTTATTCTACAATCTGATGCAAAGTTCATTCTAAAAAAGTTCCAAGTTTAGTAGAAAAATAATTATTCATTGTTTGTTTCGACTTGAATACAAATATTTATTCATTATAAGCATCTTCGTTTCTCGTTTTTTATATATTTTGTAATATATATATAAAACGCTTTGAAACGAAAAAAAGTGATAAAACATGAGACTTTATAAGATAAAATATCTATGTATAGTCCACAAACTGTGAAGTGTTGATGAATATTGAATACAAACTTATTCTACAATCTGATGCAAAGTTCATTCTAAAAAAGTTCGAAGTTTAGTAGAAAAATTATCATTTATTGTTTTTTCCGACTTAAATACAAATATTTATTTATTATAAGCATCTTCGTTTCTCGTTTTGACATATTTTGTAATATACTTAAAACGCTTCGAAACAAAAAAAAGTGATAAAACTTGAGACTTTATTAGATAAAATATCTATGTGCAGTTAACAAACTGTAAAGTATTGATGAATATTGAATACAAAGTTATTCTATAATCTGATGCAAAGTTTATTATAAAAAAGTTCCAAGTTTAGTAGAAAAATAATTATTAATTGTCTGTTCTGACTTGAATACAAATATTTATTTATTATAAGCATCTTCGTTTCTCGTTTTTATATATTTTATAATATTGTACTTGAAACGCCTAGAAACAAATAAAAAAATGATAGAGCTTGAAGCATTATCAGATAAGATATGTGCAGTTCTAAATACTCACTATAGAACAAAACTGTAAAGTATTTATTATTTATTACACAGATCTTCATTCATTGTGTTTTTTTAATATTCTTATAAAGGAATTTTATAAATTGTTCGCCTTTGTTACTTTTATAAAATGTTCGTTCTTTGTGTGGAAGTTTTTTATGCAAAGGCCGTTTTCATAAAAACTGCAGCCAGAAATTTCCAAATCTAAAATACAAACTATAAAATAAGGAAATCGAATTATAGTTTGAAACCTTGTCATTGTTTTGTGTGATTATTCTGTAATTAATAAAAAATATATTTGTATACATTCATTTATTATATATAATATTTCAATCTAGTAATGATTTTAAATATTTATATCAATATCTATATGGAGATAACCGAACTTTCATGTGAACCTCCCGCCATACATCGAAGCAAATTTTCGTCCAAAGCTTGAGTACTTCACCTTTTCTGGTAGTAATTATTGCTTTAAAAAATATTCAAAAGTTTCTAGATTAATGTATCGTGAAAGAAAATTTAATCAAATAGTTTTCATTCAGAGAAAATTGAATTTTTACGTTTTTCCCATACATTGTTTTGAATTCAGGTCAAAGAATTCAGCAAAGAGCCAGGGGGCTGATCAGAGGTAAGGATACAGTAAAAATGTTGATTAATTTATTAAATTAAAAATAATTATAATTTATTATAATTTTAACTTTACAATATTCAAAATCAATCGAAAAATAAAACATGAATAATGAAAAATGAAACCTTATTGAATGTCATAGATATTATCAACCTAACCTCAAATACGTGTATTCAATATATTTAAACTCTACAAACCTCTAGTGTCTTATAATATATTCCCTGTAGAATCGGATCGTCTAAAATATTCCATAAGAATTTCTGAAAAACATAATCATTAAATATTTCAATACATCATCACATGTATTTCAAGTGTTTCTTTTGGTTGTCAATTTTTGTCAACAAAAATCAACTCAAACCTAATAACCACATGTTACGTCCCTGGCGCTGCAATATATTTGATTTCCGCTGTTGCCGTTTGTACTCGACGTTGATTCTTAAGAATGGATTCGTTTGCTGTCGTTGATTGGTAGGAACCAATAACCGAGAGAACTGGCCAGGTTTAAATCAAATACTATTAATTGTCACTTCAATATAAATGTATTTTATAGTATAATCACTTGTTGTCTAGCACTAAATACACATAATCCAATAGGTGAATACACATAATCCAATAAGCGAATACACATAATCTATTTGGCACTTATCATTCAATTCGTCGTGACACAAGTTTGTAATTTCGCAAATAACAACAATAAATTTAATCGGCAAAAGCCGAACGCGGCGTCGCGTACGGTTCCGTATCAAGATCTTGATCTATGTAAGTTTAATCAGTTCACAGTTTGATGATTCAACTTATTTATAAGTACAATTTTATAAAACAGAGTATCACAGGTTTTAAGTAGTAAATTCGGTTCGGAGATACAAATATCTGACGTTTTCCCGCTCTGCAAGCTTTTTTATCGCCTTTGATTTGGGCGGAGTTTTCCCTCTCCTTTTGGTTAGAACCAATTGAATTGCTGGCGTCACTGAATTTTCCGGACGTTTGACCAATACGAAAATAGGTCATTTTACTTCGCCTACGGGTTATGGCTCAGAAAATGAGTCATTCGATGATTGACATTTTCACATAAAATAAGTCCAAAGTCCGTTTTACATCCGGTCTAACTGGCGCCAAAAACCCATTTATGATACTAAAATTAGACCTATGAGTCATCGGTTGACCTAATTCTAGCGATGTTGTCATATAGGAATTTTTCAATCATAATTTCTCAGATCCCTGGGTAGAGAGAGAGAGAGAGAAAGAGAAAAGTCAAGATATCATTAATTAATTAATTCTCATTAATTTTCTCATTACTTCACATCCATATTTCATTTTAAAGAAACCAAAGAATTAATTTAGTTTCAGAGAACAATTTGAATTCTCACGGACAGCCCGCCACCTTTTGATCGTGCGCCATGGGATTTTAGTTCCTAAATTTCACATCCCATTACACCGGCCTTCGTGAAAAGGTTCCCTAAAGGTGCTTTCATACCTCTGCATGCAAGCGGAAAAGTCCGCATGAGTGAAAGAGATGAAGAGCAGTTTTTCCACAGTGTATCTCTTTTACTCTTACGAGCTTTTCCGCTTGCATGCAGAGGTGTGAAACCACCTTAACAGAACACAAACTGCTTGAACTTCCCCGCTGCGTAAAACTTTGCTTTGTTTAGTACAACGAAGAGAAATCGCACTGATACAAGTAGCCTCTGACACGGTAATTAACTCTGCCCACCCTTCATTTTAAAATAGGTTTTCATATACGTTCATCTCGCGTAACTGTGTCAGCCTCGGGTCTGGTCGGTACAGTAACGGGCGTTTTAAAAAACTACTTCCAACCGGATTTAAAGCGAAGAGTGAACGCACAGTTACGCGAAATGAGTTAGTATATATTTAATATCATTTTCTTTGTTCATAAATATTGTCTCAAATGAGTATAATTCTGTCATAAATCGTTCACATAAATGTTCGCATAAGTTTTAAAATTATTGTTTGGTGTATTATATATACCAAATATTATATATAGGAGTTAAGCATATATATATATGGGCTCGATGGGCCATATTTGCAAGTTTAACCTATAACACGCATCAAAGATGTAACGAATATACCTAGGAATAATTTAAAAACTTTTGCGAACATTAATGTGAACAATTTATGACAGAATTATACTTATTGAAGTACTTTTGACGCATAGTTTGAAAAGTTGCATGACTAATTTAACCTATTCTTACCTTACTTGACTTTTTTTTATTTCGCCTATACAGAGTATTCACATCGAGTTCGTCATATGCGTGTAGCGAGAAGCCAGAGAATCAAATAACTTGATAACGGTGGAGAAAATAGAACTTATCAGCACGTTTTAACAGTGAGCAGTCACAACCAACATTTCTATTCAGTGTACGTAACCGTTTTTATTAGAATTATCAACCTTCTTAAGTGAAGAATATTAAATTTGTCAGTTTTAAAAACACGAAACTCAAATGTAGTGATCCTTAAATTTTGAAAACCGAGTTTAAAACATTTTCATCTTTATTGAATAGCTTACACTCCAAATTTAATATGACGTAAAATTATCAGTAAATAAAATTCAGGATATATAAAACATTTTCATTTTTCGTGAGGAGAGGGTCGTTGCCTAAAAGTTGTGAAATTTTGACTATGAATTTTTTGAAAAAAATACTTCACAGCCAACTTAAAGTCTTTTTTTTCTTCATTAATTCATATCCAGAATGGAACAAAAATACCGATTAGATGCAGAATTTTTTTGTAGTGGGGAATTTTCAACGAACTCTAATACGTTTTAAAATTATTCCTTTATGTGAACGAAATTCATGGAGGGCACGGTAGCCACTGGACCAGGAAAACAGGGGAATAACTAGAAAGGACCCCGCACCAAATGTACAGTGAATGACTTTTTGTGAAAAATTCTAAATCTAATTTTTTTTTGTATTTTCGAACCTGCAAAGCAATAATCCGAAAGAAAAAATT
>JAUMHM010069399.1:0-14148 GCA_032362435.1 Melikaiella ostensackeni
ACCAATCCGATTTGGCTTTCCGTCCTCCCGGTTTTTTGAAAAAGACTTGATTGGCCAATCAGGTTCGACCAGTCCCCGCGGTGGGCGCTCTGGCCAATCAAAGGCATCGTAGAGAGTATATAAGAGCAACATAATTTAAAGCTTCAGTTTCAGGTTAGTCCTGAAGAAGTGAACTGCAATATTCACGAAACGGCGGCAAGATTCGTAGTTTTGCACACGATTGAAACCCGAAACACCTTCTTTCATCATATTGTTAAAAATATTTTCCCAAATTCCTATTATTCATTCAAATAAATGGAAAAAACCATAATTTCATAAGTTTTTCATGGTTTGTCCCACGAAAATCAAATTTGCGCCAATTTTCATTATCATATTCGTAATCAGCGCGTCAATACACATAAGTATACGTAGTTTCAAAATAATCGGAGTTCCGACGCTTTCGGAACTTTATGCAATTTTTCTTTCAGATCTGTTAGTTACAAACTTCATTTGGTTTGGTTCTTACGTAATCAAATCTCATTCAATGATGGTCTTCACATTTTTCTAGAAAAGTTGAAAATCCAAAAGAGTTCAAATCAAGAAACTTCAGTTCAATATTCATTTCATCACTTATTACTTCTCAAAATTTCAACCTTTATAGATAAATCAAATGTGGCTGGAATCGGAAAAATCCGTAGATTCATAATATATTACATTGAAGAAGCCGACTGTGGGATTAAGAATTTTCTAATTTCAAAATATCCTATTATTCAATAAAGGTACCCTGGTGCAAGGGTCAGTCTATCCAGACCACTGCTTTACACGGAGTAGAACACCTAGCCGCGGTCGTTGAGTCGCCGGACAACTAGTCGCCAGAACACGTAGTATTTGGCTTCCATGACAAATATACTGAATTTAACGTTGCATCAAAGCGCATAATTTTATTTTTCTCGTATAATAGCGCATAATTTCATATTGTTCGCGAAATATAAGCGAAAACCACTGCGAAGTAGTTTGGTGAGCGCATTCATTATATGGTGTACCTTTAATTGTGATCCTTTCATGAACACTGTGGTTCCTCATAGAGGATTGTTTTGTTTGAAGAAATAGTTCTTCGCCAAGAATCGGGCTGATACTTTTTTTGTGATCGAGATGAAAGACTGCCATGATAAGAGTATTTTGGATTGTAAAAGGAGTCCGAAGGGATGGAGGAGGCGATTTCGCCTGTATTTTCTGATAATTTATTGTTCCTTATTGCTCATTATTATTATCTATTGTTTATTTTTCATAGGACATATAATATTTGTATACTCGTACAGTGCAATAGATTCACTTCATCAGCATAGATAAATTTCATACTTGAAATATTGGTGCACTTCAAAAATTGAGAATTTCGCTTCCTCGTACAGAAAGCTTCGTAATGGCAACAATTTCCAAAATTTTTATTCCTCAATTAAAAATAACTAATGCAATGGTCTTAGCAATCAACCGAATGTGTGTGTGTGTGTAGGTGTGGATATCACACTTTCTCGTGTACACAATACGTTTGAAGACGATTGCAGATAAATTAATGGAATTTGGAGGGCTTATTTTCACGACTGACCCAAGGATTTCTGCGAATAATGACTACAATTTCTTTTTAGCAATTTATAATATCGTGAAAATGATTTTTTTGTAGCAAAACTTTTTTCATCAACATAACTCGAAGTTGATGCAAGAATATAATCAATGTCTTACCTTGAGACGACTAGATTGTCCTATGTTATCAAATTTTATTGGAGAGTGAGAAAGCTGTGGTCACTTATAATATTTAGAAAGTTTTCGTCTACAGTAAAACTTTTTTCAATAATATCATTTAAAATTGATGAAAGAATGAAAACGCATTCTTGATTCTAAACGAATCGCTTGACCCATGATATAAATACAGTTTACTCAAGAGTATGGAAATAAGGGTCACTTATAATGATTGAAAAATTTGTTCTTTACGGAAAAAATGTTTCCATCAACATAATTTCAAGTTGATGCAAGAATAGAGAATATTTTTTGATTCGAGACGAAGTGATTCACCTGTACGTTCAAATAATGATACATATGATATACCAAAAAAATATATAATAATTTGAAAAAGATGCATGAATACATTTTTAAATTTTTCAAGATAAATCATAAATTTTGGAATGAAATAATTCCGATAGAGATTCTTCTGATAGAGATTGTGAGAATGAAAAAAGGGAAGTTCTGTCATATCCTGCCCATTTTCCAGCTCGAAAAATTATCAGGTACTCCTGTTTCTGGCAATTTCATATCTATTTTTTCGAATTGACTTTGGGAATGTCATTGGCGATTATTTTCGAAGTTATATCCGTAATGAACACCTCAAAATATACCAGCATACGTGGTTTTACAGAACGAGAATAGAAGCAGTTGAACGTGATTCTTACAGATTTTTAACTCTTCAGATTTTCTGCGGGAAAACATGAATCTTTTTGGATTTCCCTAGACTGACATTTTACTTTTGAACTAGAAAGAAAATTTTCTGAAAGGTTTCAAATCATTCACTCCAAAATTCGAAAAAGTCATCAAAGTAAACTATTACCCACATTTTTACTGATAAAAATTTGAGTATTCATTTCGTTAAAGTATATAATTACATTTACATTATTTTTCTCACAATAATAAAACATTACCTCATTAGATTATTATATTACATTAATTACATTTCAATGAGATTTAAAGATTTTTCGCTAATGAGTTTGATTCCATTTGTCGTCCCAGAGGGACTATGTATTTTTGTGAATTCATGTATTTTCTGTAAACTTGTGTCTCAAAATTAAAAAAAAATTTCAAATTTATAAAAATAAAGTTATGGCTTTCTTTTAGAATGGTGAAAAAGAACAAAAATGATGATAAGCATTTATTTCCCAATGTTTCTAGCTATAGTAACGTAAAGTAATATAATAATACTTCCTGTCTGAGGAAGTAAAGTGACCATGCAATGAGCACCATACAATTATAAATATGTGAGAACTAAGCGGACACACCGGAAATCGGATTCATAGCTAGTTTATTCTTTAAACTTTGAAAAAATTGATAAATATGTATATATCGTTATTTTATTTTTTCATACAGGCTTGTTGAATACGTCAATCGATTTTTCTTCTTATAACGAATCATTCATGTAATTACAATATTGGTATATTCCCAAATTAAGAAAGTTTTCCTCTTACAAACGTTAGAAAAATTTACAAATCAGAACACATCATAGCTTCATTTGGTCACAGAGTGCTTCCAAATACATCAATCGATTTATGTTGTCAAAGTGAACAAATTTGGTACTTTACATGTTACTATATTCCTAGTATTGAAAAAAGTTTATTTGCAAACGAGAAATTAAACACTTTAAATATTCTTACAGATGAAAATATTTGTGTTGAGGTAGATATAAACACTACTGAATAATGACAACTAAATACCAACCTGTGTTCAAAAAACTCGGGCTACAATGTATGGTATTACTGCCATTATTGTGATGAAAATTTCTAAAATTTTGAATTTTTCAAATTTAGTTTTTGCCATTCTCACGATATTTAATAAATGAACCTGAAACTTCTTTGTTGAAAATTGGTGTATTTCATTAAGACCTACGTAAAAAATTTTCGTTGTTTTGAGTTGCAACAGAAGTAATACCCCGGAGAATGAGAATAATGTAACAATGTTTATATGTTACAGTTTTATACAGTTTTTTGAGGAACCAAATTCTTGTTTCAAGAACATTACAAATAAGCTACTACAAAAATGATCACACTTTCTCACTGTGAAAGTATTATTTCGATATTTTATTTATATTGGGCACTATATATTAGGGCAGAGTGAAAGTGCGCAGGAAAATAGTTTAAATAGAACTGTAAATTTTTACATTCCTCAATATTATCTTCAAGATCAATGTATTCGTCTTTATTTTCGAATCGAAGAATTTTTTTCATGCGTCAACTTTGAATAATGATAACACGGCGTGTCCCTATGCTCTGACATCTAACTGCTAAAACGAAACAGAAATAAGATAGAGACTGTGACGTTATAGTTAAGCAGAGGTTCATTCTTCAGGTGATACTTGAAAAACGATCCTGAAAATGAAAGCAGTAAGCTGGGGATTTCCACAACTAATTGCAAGACCGAACCTAGAGCCATATAATAAAATTCTAGAACCAAGGATTTAAATATGTTTATTGCATGACATCCTTATTTCGGGACAACTGTATAACTATAGAATCTTTCAAGTATAGATAAAGACAGTATTTACTGACGTTGAAAATTTCTGGATTATGCGCTGAAAAACTGATTATTATGCGGAATTATGCAAAGAAAATTCGAATTATGTGTTGTTAAAATAGGAACTTTCTTAAGGCATGAGGGGCGCTCTTCAACTCCAAAAAATATCAACATTTTAAAGGACAAGAACATAAGTACACGTTAGTGAGTGAAAATTCTGAAATTATTCAATTCGTTTGAACCGAACGAAAAAAAAAGCGATTTGGCACACAATTAATGATAAATGGTTAGTGTCTTCTGTTCGGGTTCAGAATTTGGAAATTCATAAAAGTTTACCTATGGACTGAAAATTTATAACAAATTGTTTTGAGCTGCATTTCTAAATATTGAACAACAATGAAAATTAACGAACTGAAAAAAATTTCTGTTTTTGAAAACGAAAAAACTCACGTTTTTAATTTAGTTAATTGCAAATTCTTAAAATAAAAGTAATGCATGTCAAATTTGGAATTTCTTCAGTCTGAGTCGAAGAAACATGTAAGTAGTATGTTAGTATAAATAAATTTTACTTTCTCAAGTGTTTTCAAATCGTGAATTCTATGTTTTTCAAACGATTTCAGCGCTTGAAAAAACGAAGAACATTTTTTTCACATAACAACAAAATAATGACATGTTTCTTTAATTTCGAATGCAGAAATTCGACATGTCCACTTTTTTTCAATGCAATTAACTACATTCAAAACTAGCTTTGAATTTAATTTCGGGTGTTTCCACTATACAACTATGTTAATGATATAAAAACCGATTTTTCAATTGTTATAAATGACCATAACTTCCCTACTCTTCAAGAAAATGTAATAATATTGTAGGTTAATCGATTCGTCTCGAATCAAAGAATATTTCCTATTCTTGCATCAACATTAAGTTATTTTAATGAAAAAATTTTTACCATAAAAAACATTTCTTGAGTATTATAAACAAAAATTTAATGAGTATTAAAAAAAATGGTGTAAGTTTTGAGATATCACTGGTAAAAATAAGCCCTCCAATACTTATCAATATTTATCTGGAAGCGTCTTCAAGTTATCGTGTTAAGAAAAGAGACGGCACATACACACACCTGTATAATTACTTAAATCGGTGTAGTAGAAATTTATCAACTGAGAAACGTTAAATTAAATCACTTTAAAAATGTTTGAAATTTTAACGACTACGAAGCTTTCTTCATGAGGAAAAAAAACATATTTTTTTTTGCACATTATCAAAACATTATAACTTGCTTAATTGTTCTGTTTTTGTTTTCGATGTATTATATTTCAACACAAAAAGTTTACTCACAAAAACTCTTTTTCAATCTTTAAATTGAAAAACCGAACAGAAGAGATTATTTTAACAGAAGAGATTTTTGTTATACATTTTATGAATGCCAACAGAGCTTTCTTTTCTGGGCTCGAAAGATTCAATTAATTAGCGTATTTTTTTTACGCCTTATAGTGCACGTATTTAAAATTTCTACACATGGAACAAGGGCCCCTCAAAAACTTAGGTAAAACCTAGATAAAAAAACTGCGTGAGGTTCAAATATAATTTTTTCTTAATTTCATTTTCATAAAATATCCAAAGTGGGTTAAAAATTTGTTGCCTTTTAATTAACTGACGAATTTTGACATACAAATATAGAAGAAGATACTTTTTGCAACTTTTTTACATATTTTCCGGAAACAAATATGAAATTATGCGCTGTCATGCGAAAATTATGAAATTATGCGAGAAAAATATAATCATGCGTTTTGATCCGACTCAACGTCCTGGTGACTAGATGTCCCAGCGACTAGTTGTCCTGGCGGCTAGTTGTCAAGCGAGTAGATGTCACGTACCCGCTTTTTTGAGGGTCTCGCTTTTTCCATGGTGAAATAGTGTTCCAATAATGAAACAACACATTAACATGTTCTAGTATTTATAATTATGGTAAATGGTAGTAGAGAAGTGGATACATTAATCAATTTTCCTTCGCCGTACACCGAAAGTAAGCCTTGTCGGTGTCGTTTCGTGTGGGGAGAGTTGATTTTCCCGCACTAGTGCGGTAAAATTGTAAGTGTGCGGCAAATAAACTTTCCGCACGATTGACTTACAATTTTACCAGACTTATATAAACTATACGACTATGAACCTCTAGACTACCTAAACAACTAGATTATAAATAATAGGCAGTCATTGGAAAAAACCCGGATATAAATACTGGTCTGGTTGATCCTGGTTGACCATAGGAAAGAAAATCTCTAGGCGGCGCGCAAAGATTAATGTCTTCTGGTTCATATCTCAACGATGACAATAAGTGTAAAATGATTCCGGGCCTTTTTTAAAATCTATTTTTAATCTTAAAAAATCGAACTTATCAGTTTTGCTTGAGAACAAAGCGAGATATAAAAAAAAGTCAAAATAGCAAAATTGTTTCTCAAAAAAATTTCTACTATTTTCTGATCTCACTTTGCTTACTCAAAAAATATGATTTTTTGATTTAAGAGGTGAAAATTTTTTTTTTTCACAGTTTTATACAAAAGCGAAAATGAGAATAAATAAAGTTAATTTATATAATATTGATTTTATAGAAATCTCCAATTATACAATTGTTATCTGATCAGTTAATAATTAATTGTACTATCAGAGATAACAAAAGGAACCGCTTATTCATCCAAAATCTGGCTTATCGCACAGACCAACCATAGGAACACCACTGAATTTCCCTAAATGGTTAAGCCCATGATGCACCCTTGAAAATAACCCTTCAATCAATAAATCCCTGCTTCTCATTTTTCAAATTTTTTGTGATTCAAACATTTTTTTTTTTAGTTTTTGGCAATTTTTTTTCAATTTTTTCAATTTTTGACAGCTCAACAGCTACGAGTCTATTTTGCTTTTGTTTCTTCTAATTAACAATAATTGTACAATTCTTATAAATTGAAACACAGAATGACATATTCAATTTTTAGTGCGGGAAGCATTAAACATTTTTTCAGAATTATGATTACAGGAATTGAATTTTTTACGATCGGAGGCCTGTAAATAAAAATTGTTCAATTTTAGTTAGCTCTCAATCCGAAAAAAAACGAAAAGCTCAAGTGATTTTTGTTCAGGCATTTTCTCATTTACGATGCTTCGAATCCTAATATATTTTATTTCTAAGACTACTGCGGCGATATTGTTGCAATTCTAAATATTTCATTTCAAAACAGTGTTTAATTTCAAAGCCCTCAGAACAAAACGTATTCAAAATAGATGAAGCTTCCAAGTAGGAATGACGTAAACGTCTCAGTAAGCGTGATGCCAATTGTATTGCTTTTTATTCTGAATTAATTGAAAATCCTATTGATACTATAAAATGCTATAAATAAATGGGTTTTAGCATTAAATATTACTTCTCACATAGGTCTTCAAAAAATTAGAATTATAACCGAGTTTCGCAATTATTGTGACTGGGACATCTACTCTAGATTATACATTATCATTTTCAATTTCTAGTTGAAAATTTTGAATGTTTCAAATTTTAGTCTAGCTGATTCACTAATTTTTGCTGAATTCAAATCAGAAGAATTCTGCGTCAGGTGTGCTGCTGTTTTTTTTATCAAATCACGTGTTGTTTCTGTTAGTAAGGTGAAATAGATTAAATGGGTAAATAATCCTAATTTTTCAGTTGTGAAGCAATAACTTGCGAATACGTTATGGCACAGCAGGTGACGTAGCCTATTTACAAGTTTCAAAATATGGCCTTCTTGTTGTTTTAATAAAGTTGAAAATATTACACGCAATCACGTTCGTTTATCAGACTTTTCTGTATTTTACGTTTTCAATTTTCATGAATTTGTTTTAAATAATATATGCGGGTAACTTTTCAATTACAGGGCACTTTTGAAATAAGTAAATTTTTTTGAAAATTGTTTTCAAAATTGTATTTTGTCGTTTGAGAATTTTTTTTCAGTACTGAATCAAAACTTGCCTTTGAATTGATATCAACGTTCTAAAATTACATTCTATTTGATTATACGGCAATGCAAGACAACCCAAAGTTCCCTAAAGTAGTAGTGAGGTGTTCTTTCTTCAATTTAATGCAAAAATGAAAACAGAATAATATTCCTTATCAGTCCAGTGATTGTCTAACAATTTCTTTTGCCTAAAATGTTTGGTTGGACGTTCTAATGAGAAACTAAGACCCTATGCTCTGTCAGACTATAGCGTATATTGTTCATTAAGTATAAGGTTGAAATTGTAACAATTTTCTAACACACTTGCTTGGACTGTTGCTTCCCGTTAAGAGATAGATGAAAAGTGTGTCACACCAGATTTGTAGGTCATGAAAAATCCTTTGAATTGACCCCTACTTGAACATTTGATGGATAATTGTTCACGAGATATAAATTTGTCAATTGAGGGCCGCGTGTTTTCGTAGAAGCGTACGCTTTCATGAACTTTTATTGTTATAAAAAATATTCGAATTCGATTTTTTTGATACACTCTCAAAGAGGGAGGTTGAATTAATTTTTTTTTTTCGGAAACTTGAATTCCGAAAATGGCAGGGTGTGGAGGGGACTGATTTTTTTCTTTAAAAGACCAAATTGTTTGCAAAAAAAACTTCATGATAAAGTCACTTCGTAAATCATCTAAGGGATAGTTTTTCCTTAAGAAAAACTACCTTTCAGATTTAAACAAAGATTTTTACGTTTTCAATAACAAATTTCTATAAACAATATTCTGTTTTATACTTACAGTCGTTGGAAAAATCTAAAAAATCTTGTTCTACCCACGGACCTTAATATATTCAAAAATTGTTCATAACTTTATTAATTGTTTACAAATTTCTTAATCATGACAATTTTTCGTTTGCAAATGCAATTTCAATAATAAATCACCATGATTTTAGTAAAAAAATTTTCAGTTTCAAAGTTTCAAAGTTTTTTTAAAACACAATTTTTCCACATTTTTGGGTGTTTCTAGAGTCTTCTGAATTTTTTCCCGATCAGAAAATCCTATTCTGCAAGAGATTATCATCTTTTAAAATACTCCTGTGATAAACATTTGATTTTCGCGCCCTTGAAAATATCAAAAAAAATTTCTTGACACTTGACGGCTTTCTTGGGCTCAAATTGAATTCACAAAAATTCGAAATATCTGGGGGATCAAAACTGGAAACACTAAAAATTTCAGAAATTTTGAAATTATTATTAAATGGAATTACTTCCTTGCTTATCATTCCTAGACTCTTTCAAAGCAGCATTCTATACGAAAAGAATTTCCTAGAGCTAGTGAATAAGTATTAAGTAAATAAAGACCTTAAGTCTGAATCATAAAACTTTTTTAAATTGTGGTGTTACTGAAATGTCATACAAACATCCCGTGAATCTATAGATTAACATTGAAATTCTGGCACCTATTTTTTATACTGTTTTCACTCGTAATAAATCTTAGCTAAGAAGAGTTGATGCTAAAGCTTTTTTAAATTAGCTTTCTAATCTATATCTTTTTCATAAATTTAAAATTGAATTTGATCGTTATCAACATACTTCCTTTTTATAATAAGACTTTAGGAAATGGTTTTAGAATGGATAGCAATAAATAATTCTATTCGAAGTCGATTTCAATGTTTCACAAATTTGCAGTGTGAGAAACATTTTTTACATTATCATAATAAGAAGGTACTATATATTGTATTTGCCTGTATCGGTTTTCATTGAATCTCCACGTTTTGGGATCCTCTGAGTCATAAAAAGCGATTTTTGCGAAGGTCTGTCTCTCTGTGGTCTGTCTGTAGTATGGTGTAGGTACCATAAATTTTGAAAGACTGATCAAATTTGATTAAGCTTTGGCTCATCGTTATCTTTATCCGTGGAAAATGCTTTTTGAAAAATGAAATTTCAATTGTCTGATTAAACTGCGCAAGTTGCCAGAAAATTTTTGTATATAAAATTGATCATCTCAGAATGATCTACAAATTTTTTTGATACAGTTTTCTGATGAGATGCACAGTTTTTGTTTTATTCGTGAAAAATGTTACCAATAATAAAAAATTCTATTTTTTGGAAAAATTATGCGAGATACAAAAAAAATGTTTATCAGAAAAATTGTTCATTTTAAAAAGATATAGAAATTCATTCGAGACTTTTCTTATGAGACGTATAGTTTTGTTTTAATCGTCATAACGCATTTTATTAAAAAATATGAAATTCCAAATTTTGGCCAAACTGAGCGACATACGAAAAGCAGTCCAAAAGACAAATTGTTCCTCTCAAGAAGACTACAAAATTGTGTCGAACTTCTTTCCGATAGAACTCATGTTTTTTCTTATAAGCATCGTAAGTGCTATCAACTAAGGAAAAATTCAAATTTTTGCGATTATATAATTTTTTAGAGATTTCTATGAATACATAAAAAAAAATCGAGCGCAAAGCGCAAGTATTGTAATGGGACTGTGTTCCTGAAGGCCGACAGATCCTTAAATAAATTAATTTTCGTTTCAATTTAGAATCGAACAAAAATAAAAACCCCATTAAAAGTAGAGGATTCAACAGTTTTGTAATGTTTGCAAGTAAGCTTCTGTATACGCATTACACTGTGGACTAGGCCGAGCATGAAGTGCGAGGACCGAAAGTATCCGAGCGCATAGCGCAAGATAAATATATTATCTAGCGCGAAGCTCGAGATCCGATTGATGCGTGCCCTAGGCGCGGGACGTGACATCTAGTCGCCGCTCTTTAGCCGCCGCACAACTAGTCGCTGGACAACTAGTCACTAGGACGCGTAGTAATTGGCATCCATGCCAAATACTCTGAATTTAATGTCGCATCAAAACGCATAATCTCATTATGCTCGCATGATGACTATTGATTGATTTGATGACTGATTTGATTGATTGATGACTATTCGGTCCGGAAGTAAGGGTCAGAGGGTGAGGTAATGGATTACTGGAAAGAGGACTGTAGACGAGGGACAGACCTTAAACTGATTTTAAAAGAAGTACTGCTTCAGAATCCGCTGTATTCATAAACAAACCCCTCTTCGCGTACCCATAGGTTTGAGTGGTATGAAAAGTAGAGGGACCTAATTTTAGTTGTAGTGTAACGCCTTACTAGGTGCAAACTACCTTACCTCACGTAATTCAGACAAACGCCATTAGCTATAAGCAAGCGCATTCCCGAGTTTTCTCTGAGTTTGAATCTAATTATGGTAACTGTACTACTGCCGGTAAAGTAGAAACCACTAGGTACTTAAAATGTGTTACCATGGTGGGATACGAACTCAGTGAATGTTGATAACATAATGAATGGTCGGTTAATGAGAGGAGCTAATTGCAGATTTCACCATTATAAGATAATTATAATTATATCTATTATTATGCGAATGGACGCATTAACCTAACAGTTTAAACAATAACAATTTCAAAGTTAAATTTAATTATATGGAATATCAGTTCATGCATGTGTTTGAACCAATGTAATAATTTAAGGATACACTCTATATAGCAATCGCCTAATATACACGTCATGAAACACTCAAGTGAATGAACCTGTATATAGTCAGACCATAATGTAATTAAGATAGTCTGACTAGAAATATCAATGCAAGTACTCACTTACGAGTTTAGCCAGACGCCTTGTAATAGAAGACGTCTGACCGATTACGAATAGCTTAGTTAAGATTAGCATATAGAATTCATATTCCTGAAAGGTCAAGAGTAGAGACGCGCTATTAATAACCATCACGGTAGACAAACGACGACGGGAAGCATCAGTAATGTTATACCCTTACTCATCACTATTTGTCACTCGCAAGAGACATTCGAGACAATTTCAAGAGTCGAAATACGTTACTAATATTACTCATCAGACATAACAAACTAGTCACCCTTGTGAAAACTTTCGAGAATTGACGTACGTGCTCAATGCATAAAATTCACCACACGTTCTCATTGCATAAAATTCACCATCCCTATCCTTAACATTGAGAACCCTCCCTATATAAACTCTAGATTAACCTCTGGTAGCCGTGTTTACGTTCCAAGCAGTCACGCTGTAAACTTAATCCGCGAAGTACGCGTACTTTTAACTTTTCGTGTACCAAGTAACGGATCATCAAGTTGTGAAATTAAGTCCCTACGGCTGAGGCTTTCGGTCGTCGTATGAGTCGTTTTCCGAATAAAGTCCGCAGTGTTAAACGTTCGTGAAAAAAAACTCAAGAGTGCATTCGGTAGCTGTTCAGGACTGTGTATCGCTCTACTAGTGAACAATGATCGTGCATCACTTTCCACTACACCAACTGAGTCTCTTTCAAAAAAAACTCATACAAATATCCGGTAGAGTTCCGTCGCTGCCCTACAGCGTATCGGAGATACAATCGACAAATCAACCTCTCTTGCCCTTTCTGGAATGGGAAGGTAGAAGTAAGTTTTTATATATTGTTTAACTGATAATATATTCTCTGTCTTAATAAACACTATTAAATTTGAATCACACCTGATTTATTTCAAACACTGTACTGACACAATCCCCATAGGATTGCTAGTGACAACGGACCCACAAACAAATTATCTGTCATGCTTTACCAGCCTGACGTAATCAGCAACACTGGTCTCTCTTTCTCAATTTTCAAACCTACCCTCGCCTTTTGCTCGGGACGTGACGATTTCAGATATGCCCCTATTTGATGAGTAGCGCAGTATCGAAATCATTCTATCTTCCTACCAGTATGCCAAGGGGGTGTGTATATTTATTTGTAGTGGTCAATCTGTGTGAATTTACAGAGTCAATCAATATAAAAGATCATAGATATAGTATGTCCATATTAGGGAGATGACGCCGTTGCCGAAGAGCATATTATCCCTTCCAAGATGCCAAGGGGACTTGGATGTGGTGGTAATTTGTATCTTTAAGGGAAACTAAGCGTCCGCTTGTCATGGGAAACTTTCCTAAAAATAGAATATGGTACGTCTCCATACTCTACGCTCTCACATAAGCTTCTCTCTGCTTTGTAAATTCCTTCCATAGTGCCAAGGGGGCTTAGATGTGGTGGTAATTAGTATGTGTCAAAATTCTATACGCATCGGAAATCATGGATATGTTTAAGTTTTAGAGAAGTGCGAAATCTCCAGGTGTTCATTAGGGGTAACTAAACGTCAGTTCGTTATGGGGGAACTGTTCTAATCATAGAATAGTTTCGACATTTCGTATTGAGGTCAAGCAGTCACCCTACTACAAATGTCATACTGATGAACGATATTTGTCGTTTTCTGTATTTTAAATAGTGGTTTCCCACGAGATTCTAGTATTTGGTGCATGGGAATGCATGATAGAGAAGTCAAAGTTGTACAGTTGTGCATCGTAGACTTGAGCAAGTGTAGGTGTAAGAGACTGAAACTTAAACATGTGTTCGTCGATTTTCATACCTGTCTTGCTGATTAACGGGAGGGTCTCTCACTCATGTGAGCATGTTCGATTTATTAGTTCTGCGAAAATTGATATACACCGCCCATTTTAGACTACTGCATAGGATCTTTGAATCTGTCATTTACAGCTGGACTTGACGATATTATATTTGTATATGTCGCCTTTTTTTGTTAATACAATAATTTAAAGACGGTTGCAGATAAATATTAATGAAATTTGCAGGTCTTATTTTCAAAACTGATATCTCAAGATTGAGACAAAAATTTTCTTAAATATTCATTTGATTTTTGTCTATGATATTTAAAAAATGCGTTTTCTATGGTAAAACTGTTTTCACTGACATAGTCAAAAGTTGATGCAAGATTAGAGAAGATTCTTTGATAATAGATTTAATGCTCTCACGATGATTCATTATGATGAAAGGAGGTGTTTCTGGTTTCAATCGTGTGCAAAACTACGAATCTTGCCC
>JAUMHM010069420.1:0-12751 GCA_032362435.1 Melikaiella ostensackeni
TAATCATAATGTCATATTGGTACTTATAAAAACTAAATAATTTTGTCAGAAGTAGGTATTCTCTAAATCTTGATTTTAAAGACTAAAATGATTTTTGGGTGTTCTTCTTCAGTACACAAAAAATTTTCATAAGAAAATAGATTTTATTATCTTCAAGAAATTTTGAAAACATTAAGCAAAGATTGGTTCCAATTTGCTGGGTTGCCTATGAATACTTAAGATTTCTTTTAATTGAGGTTGTTAATGATTAACTCAATTTACCAAAATATATCTATTTTACTTAAATAAATTCAAAAAATTTGAGAACGTTAGTAATTTTTTAGAAATGTGTTATTGGTTTGGAGTATTACCTTTTTCTTTATGGAAAATGGAATAATCTGAATAGATTGGTTCTAAATCAACCCACATGATTATTATCAAATACATTCTACTTTTATTTAGTAACTTAATGAGTAATATTCATTTGGAGGAAAAGATAGCCTATATAGTTGGATATTTTTTGAAATCTTATAATAACAACCGAAATTAAAAATTGTTTAATTATCTACGGGGGACCGGGTTTTTATCTTGAGCTCTGAGAATGTTGATGTACCTAGAGCTTCTAATTTTACCGAACTTTTCGATAATTCCTCTCGTAATAAAAGTTAAAATCTCTCAAAACATTCTTCAATCTATACTTTCTATTAAGTGATTCGTTAATATCGCACGAAAGTAAACTTTACGTAATTCATTTCATGAAAATTTACATTATTTTGCGTTGTCTTCTAATAGACTGGTATGAACATAATAAATTCCTCACATCAATTATTGCATATCAGAATTTTCACTTTTCGACTTGAGACTTTACACAATTGTTTTGTATTATTTATAGTTTTGTCTTTTATTAGATTGTAAAATAACTCTAAACTTTCTCTAAATGCAGTAATTTCCTCAATTTACCCAACTAGTTCGGTAATTTTTCATGAATAATTTTCCTCCGTGTAGAGACTCGAGTTTTCTTCCACAGTAAATGCCAGTTGATCAGTTTGATCCCGAAATTGGATCAAAATGATGTGCAATGCTTTTATACAGATCTCGAATTTTTTATTTGATCAGCAAATTGGGCATCAGAATGATCCGATTCTCAAGATCAATTGCCTGTCATGAATTTTCATGGGTAGCAACTGTCGAGTGTCAGTTGTTATGCCACGACCAAGTCTTGACCGTCTCCATGCACATTGAAACCTGAACGTTCGAAGAAATTTCCTACATTTTTTTAACAAAAAATCATTAAGTGTCAACGAATACTCTTGCTACGCAAATGTAAGTAAACACTATTTGAATGTAAAAAAATTTCAAGAGTCTTGGAGATTTAAAGCGCAATATAGGAAAATTGCAATTTTTTTCCCACCCTGAAATTCACAATTTTCTAAAACGTTCCTTGTTGGTCGTAGGAAGTTCTAAATATTCCAGAAGTGGGAGCCGGATCTAGTAAATCTATAGAAGCTCTTTTAGAAACAAGAAAAATTAATTTCCAGAGTTGAATATATATATTTTTTTGGTTGAAATTTAATTTTTTTTAACTGAAATTTTAGATTTTAGTTGAAAATTCATCTCTTTTTGGTGGAGAATTCATCTTTTTTTATTATTTTGGTTAAAAATTTAATTATTTTGTTGAAAAATCAACAACCATGTTAGAGATTCATTCCTTTTGCTTCAAAATTCAATTATTTTGTAGAAAATTCGCGTTTTTGGCTTGAAAATTCAATAATTTGGTTAGAATTTTTTCTTCACTGGACTGGAGAATCCTTCTTGTTTTTTAGAAACTGTTTCGTAAAATATTCGCCTGTTTGGTTCGCAATTTCATCTCTTTTGGTAGAAAGTACAACTTTTCTGATTAAAAATGCAACTGTTTGGTTAAAAATTAATGTGTTTTGGTTGAAAATTCAACTGCTTCGTTGAAAGTTGAACTCCTTTTTTTTTAAATTCATTTTTTTTGTTGAAGATTCATCTCTTTGATTGAAAATATAACCATTTTGTTGAAAAATCTTTTTTTTTTTTTTTGTTAAAAATTAATTTTTCTAATCGAAAATTTAACTATTCCATTGTTGTTGAAAATAATTTATCTTTTTTAGTTTAAAATTCAACAATCTGGTTAACAATTTTTCTTAATTAGTTGAAAATTCAACTATTTGGTTGAAGATTCATCTCCTTGGTTGATAATTTTACTAATTTGTTGGACATTTTTTTTCTGGTCGAAAATTCAACTATTCTGGTAGAAAATGCAACTATTAGGATGAAAATTAACTTTTGAGGCGGAAGTTTATATTTGCGGATTGAAAATCTAGCTGTCGAAAATTCATCTTTTTTTGGTTTAATTCAACTGTTTTTGATAAAAATTAAAATTAAAGTACTTGGTTGAAAGATGAATTCCTTCATTAAAAATTCATTTTTAAATTGAAAATTTAACTATTTTGTTGAAAATTCGTTTTTTTTTGTTGAAAATTAATTATTTTTTTTAACTGAAAAGTTAACTATTCCATTTTTGGTTTAAAATTGATCTTTTTTAGTTGAAAAACCAACCATTTGGTTGAAAATTTAATTATTTTGTTGAAAATTAATCTGTTTTGGTTGAGGTTTCTACTGAGTTGAAAATTCATCTTTTTTTGGTTTAATTCAACTGTTTTTGATAAAAATTAAAACTTGATTACTTGACTAAAAGATGAATTCCTTCATTGAAAATTCATTTTTTCAATTGAAAATTTAACTATTTTGCTGAAAATTATTCGTTTTTTTCTTGTTGAAAATTAATTTCTTCAACTGAAAAGTTAACTATTCCATTTTTGTTTTAAAATTTACCTTTTTCAGTTGAAAAACCAACTATTTGGTTGAAAATTCAACTTTTTTGATTGAAACTTATTCTTCCTTGGTGAAAATTCATCTTTTTCGTTGAAAATCCAAGTATTTTTGGTTGAAAGTTAATCCTTTTTGGTTGAAAAGTCTACTATAATATTTCCGGTTAAGAATTAATCTTTTTAGGTTAAAAATGTTATTACTTGGTTGAAAATTTAATTATTTTGTTGAAAATTCATTTTGGGTTGAATTTAACTATTATTTATTTTAAATTAAAATATTTTTGCTTTGAAAATTAATTTTTTGAACTGAAAATTCAACTATTTTATTTTTGGTTGACAGTTTATCTTTTTTAGTTGAAAATTCATATATTTTGTTGAGTATTAATTTTTTCTGATAGAAAATTAATCTTCTTGGTTGAAAATTAATTTGTTTTTGTTGAGGATTCAACTTTTTTTTTAACTCTTTTTTTTGGGTTGAAAATTCAACAATTTGGTTTTTGTCGAAATTCATATTTGCGGATTGAAAATTCAATTGTTTTGTAGAAAAAATCGTTGTGTAAAATTTAATTTTCAATACGCAAAAGTGGATCATTTTCATCTGAAGTTGATAATCAGCATGATATGCAACTGTTTGATTTCCCGAGATTTTCTGTATCTTTACAAAGTTTACAGCAAAAACTTTAGGGTTTTTTCAGTTACTTTTGTGTCTTTATTTATTTTTTTCACTTTTGTGTCTCTTAGCTTTTCAACACTATTGTGAGTTTGATTCCTCTTGATGGCTTTCGGAAAGTAATTCGAGAGGAAATTGATATGAAAAAGGATTGTAGACACAACGATCTCAGCTTCTTAGATACTCACACTAACCCAGAAAACTCGATCCAATTTTCAATTTTATAAGCACATTCTTGCTTCTTCAATTCCTAAAATTGAGTCAAGTATCTCATTCTCGAGATTTTCCTCATTAGTATCCTCTTACCGTCTCCTTTTTAACCAGAGTTCATTCACCTGTTTGTTTCCTTCTAGATGGGGACGTTTTGAGGACAAATTGCCCAAGAAAATTTTTAAATTGCTGATTAAAACAAAGCACTGCCTCAAGTTAGAAACTTCCTCAGAATTTGCTCGCAAAGTCCTGCTATGCTTCTCTTTAATCTATGAACCGTTTGGTAAAGTTTATACCTTTTAAGAGGTTTATAGAACTTATTTGGAATGCATGCTTTAGTGAAGCTTAATGCACAAGAATTGAAATTATGTTAGCGATTATGACAATGATGTTAAATATGTTTTTGATACTTCATATAGGTAATTTTTCACAAATAAGTGACTACCTTAAATTATTCTAAATGGTCACAAGCAATTCTATTTTTTTCCTATTATTATTCTATTAATATTTTATTATGTATATATATATAATGATTTTTTATTATTATTCTATTATTTTATTGTAAGTCACAAACAAGTGACTTATGCCAACCTTACACTATTCTGGGATTGACTGAGATTGACCAACTTGCTTAGCCCGGAAAAGTCTCTGACCGGTCGCTAAAAGCTGTTCTACGCTATTTTTTTTAAAGATCAAAAGATTTTAGAAGATTTGAAACATATCCAGGGATTTCAACAGATTTTAAGGGAATTCAAAGTATTGCAAAAGATTTCAACAGCTTTCAAGGGAATTCATGGGAATTCCAAGGATTTTATTTATTTAGAGGAATGTGCAAAGCTTTCAAACGTTTTAAGAAATTTTTGAAGATTTTAAAGTCTTTAAGGCAGTTCAAGTAATTCCTCGAGATTTAATTAAAGGATTTAATATTATTTCAATGATTTCCAGGGATATTATAAAATTTCCGAGGATTTCAATAATTTTGAGGGATTTTAAAGGCAGTTAATGAGGCTTTTTAATAAATTTTCCAGGATCTCAAAGCATTTAATAGAACCTCAAATATTTTAATGGATTTCAGTCAATTTATTTTCAAGAATTGAGGAATTTCAAAGGATTAAGAGATTTTCAAATATTTCAAGGTATTTCCAAAGATTTGAAAGACCTTTGAATAGTTTAGGATATTTTAAAAGAGTCCAAGACATTTTCAATAGATCTGAAGAACTTGAAGGGGTTGTAAAGGATTTTATAATATTGTAATGGATTTTAAAGAATTTATTCATAAGAATTGAGGGATATCAAAGGATTTCGAAGATTTGAAGAGATTTTCAAATATTTTTAGGCATTTCCAACGATTTCAAACAATTTTTAATGTTTTAGGATATTTTGAAAGATTCCAAGAAATTTTTAATAAATGTGAAGGATTTGAAGGGATGTCAAAGATTTTAGTATATATTAACGGATTTGAAATATCTTAAGGTATTTTAAAAGATTCCAATGAATTTTTAAGAGCTTTAAAAAATTTCAATGGATTTCGAAAGTTTTTAGATGATTTAAGATGTTTTAGGGTATTTCAAAAGATTCCAAGGAAGTTTCGTGAGACTTAAAAAGTGTCAAGGAATTTCCAAGGATTCGAATGATTTGTAGGTATTTAAAATAATTTCATACAGTTTTAAAGAGTTTCCTAGAATTTTGAAAGATTTGATTGGATTTTCAAATATTTCAAGACATTTTACAAGATTTGAACTCATTTTAAATATTTTGGGATATTTTAGAAGATTCCAAGGGACTTCAGAGAACGTAGAATTTCAAAAATTTGAAGAGATTTTCAAGTATTTCAGGGGATTTTACAGGATTTCAAAAATTCAATGCAGTTTTGAAGAATTTCCATGAATTTCGGAAGATTTGGAAGGATTTCATAGGATTTATAAGATTTTAGAAGGTTCCAAGGGATTTCAGGGGATTGCCAAACATTTAAAAAGATTTTAAAGTAATTTCAAGGATTTCAAAGGATTTTATCAAATTCCCCAGGATTTCAATTATTTCAAGGGATTTCAAAAACAGTCAATAAGGTATTTCAATAAATTTTCGAGGATCTCAAAGTATTTCATAGGACTTCAAATATTTCGAGGGATGTCAAATAATATTATCAGATTTCACATAATTTCACGGTATTTAAAAGGATTTTATAATATTTTTATGAATTTTAAAGCAGTTATTCATAAGAATTGAGGGATTTCAAAGGATTTCAAAGGATTTTAAAGATTTGAAGAGATTTTCAAATATGTTATTGCATTTCCAAAGATTTTAAATAATTTTAAATATTTTAGGATATATTAAAAGATTCCAAGGGATTTTCAATAGATTTCAAGAATTTTAAAGATTTTAGAGTATTTTAAAAGATTTTAAAGTATTTGAAATATTTTACGGTATTTTGAAAGATTCCAAGAAATTTTCAGAAGATTTAAAAAATGTCAAGAGATTTTCAAAGATTTTAATGATTTTTAGTCATTTAAATAAATTTCATAAAGTTTTACATTCCCAAAATTTCGGAAGATTTAGAAGGATTTTCAAATATGTCAAGGCATTTCCTATTATTTTAAATAATTTTAAATAGTTTAGGATATTTTAATACATTCTAAGGAATTTTTAATAGATTTCAATAATTTAAAGGGATTTAAAAGATTTTAGGATACTTTAAAAAATTCCTAGAAATTTTTAAGAGCTTTAAGAATTTCAAAAGATTTCAAAAGATTTTAAAGGATTTGAACTATTTTAGGGTATTTAAAAATATTTCAAGGAATTTGAATGGATTTTATAAGGTTTCTAAGGATTTCAATGATTTTAAGGGATTTTAAAAACTCTCAATGTATTTTAATAAATTTTTCAGAATTTCAGGAAATATCAGATTTAATGGAATTTAACGTTTTTTTTTCATCAGAGTTTATGAGATTCAATGGATTGTAAAGTAGTGATTTTAAAATACTTCAAGGACTGTCCAAGAATATTTTATAAGATTTTAAGGATTAACCGATGCATCGATTCAGTTCTACGCCCGACAGTGGGACCAAATTGGACTTTCGTGGACAAATTGAGCTAGAGGGTACAATTTTTTAACCAATTTAAAGTATTTTTTAAGATCGATTCTGTACTAAATTTAGAACAACTTAGTGGAGGCTGATTTTTTAAAAAGGATTTCGTGTTCAAATGTAAAAATGCTTTCTTGAAGATAAACAAGACTGTAAAAGTAATACTTGGTCACGACTTATCACGAAATAACTTTTTATTAACATTATTATCAATTTTAATAAACAAGTCAACTTTTTAGCTGCTACTGAATAGATAGGCTTTCAGTTTTTCATGGAATGGATTAAAAATTACGTTTCAGTAACCATTTTTGACATTAATTTATTTTCTGGTAAAAAGTGTTAATTGTTTAAACAAAGCTAATGAAAAGATGTACAAATCAGCCATTTTTTAACACATGGACTTTGTTTTTTTAGCTATATTAAATATCAGTATCTCCACAATGACTTGCGTAGATAATTTTACCAGCAAGTAAAAATTTTTACGTTTAAATAATTTTATAACAAATTAACGATTTGGCCACTTTTTAACGGATGAAAGTATCTGTTTTTTAATGAAATCTAGTAAACATTCGTCCAAGGGCATATTGTTTCTTTTAAAGCCTTACTGGATGAAAATATTTGTTAATTCATAGTCATATGTTATAAGGGGTCGTTTATGTATTAAGTAACACGTTTTTCTTTTGTTTATATAGTTGTGTCCTTTTTAATTTCACGACAATTCTATTCTCGTCTATATTTAAACAAAAGAAAAATGCGTTACGTAATATATGAACGATTCCTAAACAGATATAACATTTTGTTATTTTTCATTCCATCGACATCGTTTTTTGATCAGTCCACGGTAATTACTGGCAAGTGTTTATTTTTATTTTTCATAAGAATACTTCTTTACCTACAAATTATCAATTAAAATATCAAAAATATAAAATACTAACTCTGAAATGGTGACTCAGGGTTAGACTAAGAGTGAATGAGTTATGAATTGTGACACTGCTGTCTTTCATTATTATATTAATTGATAAAATTTATTGATGCAATTCTTGTTTATAACAATTGCGGTACTTCATAAAGAGAGGTTTGTCAGTAATTACCGTGGACTGTTGAGAAAACGATGTCGATGGATTGAAAAACAACAAAATATTACATTTTTTATAACAAATGACTGTAAATTAACAAATATTTTCGTCCAGTAAGGCCTTAAAAGAAAAAATATGCCCTTGGACGAATGTTTGCTGGATTTTGTTGAAAAAATCTATATGTTTATTCGTTAAAAAGTAGCCAAATCGTCAATTTGTTTATAAAATTATTTGAACGAAAAAATGAATACCTGCTGGTAAATTATCTACGTAGGTCATTGTGGAGATACCGATATTTAATATAGCTGAAAAAACAAAGTCTATGTGTTAACAAATGGCTGAATTGTACATTTGTTCATTACATTTCTGTAAACAATGAACAGTTTTTACCGGAAAATAAAGTCATGTCGAAAATTGTTACTAAATATTATTTTTAGTCCATGTCATGAACAACCGAAAGCCTATCTATTCAATAACAGCTAAAAAGTTAATTTATTTATTAAATTTAATAATGTTAATAAAAATATTTAATGTGTAATAAGTCGAAATTAAATATTACTTTTACATACATTGCGACGAAAATAGTATGGAATAAAATATCTGAGTCTTATCAATCCTTGAGAAAGCATTTTCGTTCTTTAATTCGTTTATACCAAATAAACAGTTTTTTCATATTTGCTTACTAATATAAGTGAGCATTCTTCGAAACAATTTACAATGATTTTAAATATTTATGAGCAATTGTAAACAGTTTAAACAAAATAGAAGACTTGAATTTTCGAAAATACATATTTTTTCACTTCGTTAGTTAAATAAAAATAACATGAAATCTTTTTTCAAAAATCGACCTCCACAAAGTCATTCTAAATTTAGTACAGAATCGGTCTGATTGCAAAAGATTCAATGGATTGTAGGAAATTCATTACAAGAAATCATTACACTATAGAAAACGATTATAGGAGAATCAGTATTGGAATAAATAATACAAAAATGTTGAAGGAATTAATGTAAAAAGAAGACAAACTATAAAGGAACAATTCATTTTAGACCCATTTAGCAATTGCGATCGGCATTTGAAAGGGCCCCAGCTAGTTTTCCCTATTTCTGATCGGGGGCTGATCGGGAAAATACAGAGGGCCTGGCTATTTCTGTAACGTTGTTTTAGCCGGGCTCTATCTAGAACTTCTAACCAGGTCCTAACAGGAATAACCTTTCACCGCCCTTCTAGATCCTTTCTGCTTTCCGCTACATTCAACATTCAGATGTGATATAAATATTTGTTAAAAATCGATTTTTAAACATCAAAATGAATAATAATATTTAAATACATACAAATTTTGAATATATAATTTCGAATGTTTATATTTTGTTGCTTGAAAATAGTTTGTTTTTCTTGCATTTATACTTGTATCACGCAACATGTGAATGTTGAACATTTGCAGTTAACTATGACGAAAATTCGTTGTTTTCCTTATTTTCCACTGATTTTCACTTACGCTAAACAAATTTAACAGTATCCCTTTTTATATATGAAAAATAATTTTTTTTCATTTAAAATAATATAACGTTATTGTGAGAGGTGAAAAAATAAATTAGTTGAAATTTGTTGGTTATATTCACACTCTATTTATTATACATGTTAAATAGGATTTAACAAAACTATCACTCACACTTTATTTAATAAAAATTCCGGTTGTGTTATTTTCATTAAAAGCACGTGTTTATAAGTGTTAAACACTCGAATGCTTCGGATGAAAATAAATGTTAGTTTGCTGCCACGTGCAGTTCGGGCAGCCATTCGCGTGTTCACTAAAGTATAATTTAGTGAATACAAACTTCTGAAGATGGCACTGACTAAGATCCGACCAGTTCCTGACTAGAACTTACTAGACCAGTTGTTCAGCCTTAAAATGATACCAATGGTGAGATCGCGGAGTCATTTATTTGACATTAAAAATAACAGCATGAGCACTGCACGGAGAAAATTGGTTTGGTCTCAGTAAATAAAATTATCAAGTTGCATACGACATGGTTGCATTGTTCACACTGTAAAAACTAGATATTTTTTTTACGCTATCATTTTTTGCATGTCCTGTTTTTAAATAGGGTAACTTCATTCTATTATTTTCAATGTAAAACAAATGGCTCTGGCATCCCACCAGTGGTCTCACTTTAGTACCACTCAAGACTGTTTTTTTCTGAGTCTTATTTTAATACGTACCTGAAATCAGCCCGGAAATAATTCCCTGTTTTTACAGTGCAATTTTGTTATTCAGACAGCTTTTATCAATGTTGTTAGTTCCAAATGACATACCATAGTTGCCACAACCACGCGCTTTTAGTTACGGTTTTGTAGCTCCCACTACCAAGCTATTTGTAGCTTATCCTCTTTCAATTGGTGCCGCTTCTTTCGCGCGTGGTTGGACATACTCTTGATATGGTTATCACAACCAGACGCTTTTAGCTATAGACTTGTGGCTCCCACAACCACAGTGTTTGTAGCTCATCCTGTCTTGATTGGTACTGCTTTTTATTTGGTGGCTTCCACTACCACCATGTTTGTGGATCATCTTCTTTTGATTGGTGCGTATAGTTGCACTGTAAATAGAAGGAATTACTTCAGGGCTAATTTTAGGTTTTAAAATAAGACTCAGAACAAAACAGTCTTGAGTGGTACCGAACCCGACGCCATCATACTCAACCGCCTGTCAAATTGTTTCTTGTGTGCAATAAATACAAGTGAAAAGTGAGTGCAAGTGCTAAAGTGCTGACATATTTATGTATTAACCGTGGATGGACAATGGCGAAGCAATGAGAAATGTGTGCAAAATCGGCAGAAATGCAAGATTTTCTGGATGGATTTATGGATGAATGACAATTTAATATATTCCCACGCATATTAATTAGGTTGGACATCAGGATTTACAATGTGTGATGTTGACAGATCTTGTCACCCAATGTTTTTTTATGCTTGTATGCTTCTATAATTTAAATAAAACCTTATGACTAATTGATGCAGATGATTTTTTTCTTCAATCAGCAGTGCTGGTTGTGACAGATACATCCTATTGATGATAACGTTTACTGTGTGGTTGTGTCAACCACATCCTACTAAAAATAACTTTCACTGTGTTGTTGTAGCAACCCCACATTATTAGAGAGAACTTCCACTGTGTGGTTGTGACAATCACACTATTTGAGACCTTATAACTAGACTTATACAGACAGCTATGTGGTTGGAGTTGTACCATATTTTACTATTTTTTGTAGTTGTGACAACCATATTTATGGACCTTAATTCCATACAGTTTTCTCCGTGTGTGCGCCCAGTCCGCCTCTGTGTGAACAGTTTACCAAGCAATGATTTTCCATCCAATTGGAATCACCGATATAGAATCAAATTCGCAATATTTTTCCTCCGCGTTATACAAAGACAACATATCCAGGATGTGTAACACCTACTCGAATGTTACGAAATGAAATTTTTTCGTTTTTCAGTCCAGTTATATCCCCTCGAGCAGGTGCACAAACTGGTAATACCGTCGCTCGAAGATAGAATTTTCCGCTTAAGCTCACACTCCAAAGATCAAGTTCTGTCTGTAGACGTTAATCCGCTCACCGTCGTAATCGACGTCGTTTCGTTTCTAGGCGTTCTTTAACTGCAAATAGAAACGATTCTGTGAACGACACAAAGCTCGTGGTTATCGCTCGAAATTGTTACAAATGTCACATAGGTGCAGATCTCCCAACAAGGCACGTCTCGAAGATTCTGACATCTTTTTAAGAGAAAAGCAGAAGTAGGGAGATAAAGTAAATTAAACAGGTTGGAAAAAGAGTTGAGAAAAAGCGTGGTGAAAAAGCAAGAAATTAGTTCTGCCTCAATAGAGACGTAAAAGGATTCGCTGATGTAAACAACATCAGCGGATGTACGCATACAAGAGGGACTTATGAGTCTGTTTCGACTTAATTGCAGCATCATTCATTCGTTTGAAAGAACGTTCGTTAGGCAAAATTAATGACTCTTTTCATCCCTGAGCACCTATTAATTCGTTTCACCTTTTACTGTAATGTTAGCGTATGTCAAGAGCTTCACATATACCCTTTCCCTTTGAACGAATAAGTCTTTCTTTTGGTTGAAATTCCTCTGACAAAGGATCTTCATTCTTCATTGAAATTAAAATATTCCCTTGCTCTCCAATTATTGAGAAAAAAGTGTCATTTGTCTGTACTTTGTGAGGTTCCGGGGTAAGGGCTTTCCTCGGAAAAATTGGTCACAAAAAGTCTCTCTGTAGTTAGAAATCAATAACTAAAGTAGGGTTAAAAAATCGGCGACCCTTGAGTTCGGTGAGTTATAGCTCTCAGAACAAAAACCTCGGCGGGTTCTGATAAAGACTACATGGATCTGTAAGGTTTTCTGAAGCCAATCGTGTTTTACTTATTGTTGTAAAAAATTTCGGTTTATAGGTATTGAATGAAATACCAAAAAAATGACGTTATCTGGTGGCTGCATCCAACTCAAAACCTGTACTGCATTCCTAAAATGTTGTAAAACCCATTAGATTTTTTTCAGATTTTTTCCATTGTCATAGAGATCACAGTCCGTCCCCTTTTTTACCTATTTTCCTTTCCCCCCCTTTTTCACCTTAAATTTGAAAAATCCCTTAAAAAATCTAAAATCGTGAATTTTCACTCAATTTTCCCCTTTTTTACAAAGTTTCGATTCATTTTTCAAGAATCACAAACAGAAATTGAAGACATTAGAAAGCAAGACGCTTTGTGAGAGATCTAAAAAGTTTCAAATTTCAGACTACACACTTTTTTGTGTGGGGGGGGGGGGGGGGGGGGGGGGGGGGGGGGGGGGGGGGGGGGGGGGGGGGG
>JAUMHM010069450.1:0-14147 GCA_032362435.1 Melikaiella ostensackeni
ATTTGAGGGCCCCAGGCTTACCACAAACGCGGCAATTAAATCAGTCTCATTACTTAATTGTCACACCTCGTAAGTAATAGTTCTTAACAATACTTTCAGATAAAATAGCCGCGAGAAGTAAAAATAAAGTTTGAAATGTTGAAAATGCTCTATTTCAATTTTCGTCTAATCGAAACATTTCATTGGGATAATCTCCTAATATACTTCATATCTAGTAACAATTTGGATTGAAAATTCTCAATATAGTAGAAAAATAGTGTTTTTAACAGCGATGTTCCTTTTTAATCGTCATATAATCGTTACAAACCGATAAATTAGTCTTGAAAAGTAGGGTAATTTCGAATAAGCATATTTTTAATATCATCAACATTTATTAAAATTTGAAAAATATCCCAATGAAATGTTTCGATTCGACGAAAATTCAAATAGAGCATTTTTAACATTTCAAAAACTTCATTTCTACTTCTCGCGACTATTTTATCTGAAAGTATTGTCAACAATTATTACTTATGTGGTATGCTTGGATATGTAAAGAAATAAGGTAGTAGGAATATTTGTCAAATTTTAATAAACATTCATTATATTAAAATTATGCTTTGTCAAAGTTACCCTTTTTTGGAGACTAATTTCTCGGCTTGTAATGATTATTTTACAAATTTAAGAAATAACGGTCGTAGATTGATTCTTTATCTACAAATGTATGTATATAATAAATTTTGTAAAACCTGTTGATACAATTTCCATTTTTCACGCTCATCTTTTGGAAATGGTGAGTGCAATATTTAACTCATTTTAGCATCGAGTCTAGACATAATACTACCAAGTGTTTGTGTTGTAATATTGAGATTAGGATCTTTGTAATATAGACCAGAGAAAATATTATTTACAGATTTTATCGAGGCAACTGGTGGTTTCGTAGTTGAAGCATTAGGCTCTAATCCGAATCTCTGTCGTAGAAGTCCCTCTACTTGTTCGCTTGGCACCATAACCATCTTTCTCGAATGTCCTATAATTTCAAATGCACAAGGGATACTTATTCCCGTGTTTCAGCCGAGGTGAAAGTATTTGAGAGAAGGCTACCGATGATCGGTGCGAGTAACAATCGCTTTCCGTTATTTACGATCAAAGTGACAGAGCGCGTGCAATGCGGCCGTGTTTTGATGTGTAAACATCTTGGACCTCGATATGGGGAGTCGAGCCTGAGTCGAGTGAAACCATGGCTCGAAAGTGTAATGCAAGCTGTCTCCACAACTTCGATGCAGCATCAATGTGATTCGCACTATATCGATTCATAAAGTCCTATTGTGGAGAGACCTTTAAAGCTCTAACACACGCGCTGTGTCGTATGTCTTGCTTTCCTTTACCCGCTCAAAGGAGCCCATCAGTTATACTTTTGGCTTCGTAAACAGTATTCTTCTGCATATTGATATGTGTATGGAAAAGTGATTATATACATTTTATATATTTCTTATATTTTATATTTTGAATAATTTCTTTAACTTCGTACAATATTTTTTTATATATTGGTATGTATATGGAAAAGTAAAAGTTATTTTTTTGACTTCTGCTTTATGTAAAATTTCAATTCCAGTTAACCTCTACCGAAGATGTTTACACATAAATCTGTGTTGGGTCGTAGTTTAGGACGCACGTGATGTTTTTTTTGTCAATGTGCTAACGTGCACTCGATGCCATTACAGACGTGCAACTGGTATCTGATCAGCTCGAGCAGCATTTTTTATATCGCTATTATCGCTAGAATAATCAGCTGGTTGCGGTAAACCTTCTCGAAATTCGACAATTTTACCGTATTCAGAATATCTCGACTGCCACTCTAAATAGTAAAATAGAATATGTTCAAAATTTGTATCACATATGATATCGATGTAGCCTAAAAATTTTTTGACACAACAAGTTTTTCCACATCCGGTTGGTCCGCAAACCATAGTGGTAAATGGATGTTGCCAACGAGGGTCCATTTTCCATATTGATGTATAATTCACTATATCTCATCATTTATGGCACTATCAAGTAGTTTTTTTGAAAAAAAGTATTTTCTGAAAACTCATAAGTCTGTAACCGCTGACAGTGTGGCATCAATATAAGCTTCTCGGCTCCACACCCGGAATCCGTTTGAGCTTTTTCCGGTTCCGCGCGGGCCATGTTTTTAAAGCTTATAGAGCCTGGCTCACATGCCGGCAATCAGATAGATCTCGGCACCCGAGTTCCCGGATTGTCTGAATTAGCTTATCGTCAGGCGATCATATGCGTTGGGCCCCCGCGTTGGTCTATGGTGTGAAAATTTTATTATTTGTGTTTCCAGCTTTTTATCACAAATCAGTAACAGAGAGAAAAAAAGAGAGACCATAGGGTTTATGGTGTTTTCCCTCCCGCAAACACTCTTCATTTGAACAGTTAAAAGCCTTTACAACCTGCTCTCCAGTATTCATCGCAAGATACTATTTTATCTTAATCTAAATGCGGTCTTAGTCCTTTATATACCTTTACACGCAAGGAAGGTTCAGGAAAATATAAAAAAGTATCACGTTAAGCAAAAACATTTTTTATTCCAGTTTCAGAAAATTATTGCAGATAACAGTTTCAAACTTTTGTTTAACGAAGTCTAGCAATATTTTTATATAAGAATGCATACACATACTCTTACGCATTACACACAGACACACACATGGAGAGAAGTATACAAGTATATTCATACTTGTGTGCATCGATGTTAAATGCAGATAATAAAGTTTCATTTTTCGGTCATGAAAACATACAATTTATCATTTAAATTTTGTCTGAGTTTGTATGAATGACAAAGTGTTTTTTCTACAAAAAAATGTTATAAAACGCATTGAATCCATATTTTTAATTTAAATATGTGCGCAAACGCTACGATAAAATTTTTTAAGTGCCATTAGTCTTTTTTTAATATTTTACTCATATTATCTTTCATTGCGTTTGAAACTTGAGCGTTTAGAATACAAGTTATTCCGAGAAATACAAGTTCAAAATTAAAATTTACAAACTCTGACGACAATTTGTTCTTTAGCCGTTGCCCAAAGTAGTCAAATTTCACATTCACCATTTGTCGCACAAATTCACTGGATGGCCTGTGTATTTTCTCCGCCAGAAAATAAGCACTCAATCCCTGCATGTAAGTATCCTTGCAGAGTTTAACATTTGAAAGAATCTCTTCCAAGGCTCTCATGCGTTCATCGATGCAAACGACGATGTTAACGAGTCCTTCAAATTGGAGAACTGCAAATGCGCCGGCATGCGCCATCAAAAAGAAATTTTGCGCGACAAAATTTAAAAATTGTGATGCCGCATACGAGCACATTTGAAGTTGTATCAAAAGGGGTGCAAATACTTTCAGAATTGAAAAAGAAATTTCACTTATTATCACATTTTAAAACGTTATGACTTTTATATCTTGGTCAATTTTTAAGATATCCGCGCTATGTTTGGGGCTTGTATGAGCGCATTTGTACTCCTATACGAAAAGTCCGTCATTGCTGCAAGTTATGAGAAATTTGTTTTTAGTGGTCATCACTCTGAAAAGTGTTGTGACCTTCATATCTTGGGCAACTTTTGAGATATGCAGAAAATTTTTGTGCCGCATATGAGAGCATTTCAAGTTGTATCGAGAAGGGTGCGAGTACATCTGATATAAAAAAAAAAATTTCACATGTTCTCACTTTCCGAAATGTTGTGCTGCCATATCTGGGGCAATTTTTGAGATATGCATAAAAATTTTCTGACGCATATGAGCGCATTTGAAATCCTACACAAAAAGACCGTTATCACCGCAGATTATAAAAAATTTTCTTTTGTGGTCATCACTTTTCATAGTATTATGGCCTCCATATTTTAAGAAATTTCCTAGGTATGTAGAAAATTTTTCTAGCGCATATGAGCGCATCTGAAGATGTATCGAAAGGAGTGCAAATACTTTCATAATTGAAAAAAAAATTTCACTTGTTATCACATTTTAAAAAACGAAGAGTGCATCATCGACACAGATTATAAATTTTTTTGTCTAGTGGTCATCACTTCGCAAAGTGTTGAACTCTCCGTATTGTGGACAATTTTCAAGATTAAAAAAATTTCTTTGTGGCGCATATGAGCGCATTTGAAGATGAATGCCTCCCTGACAGCTATTTTCAATTTAATATCAAGGTAGATGATTTAACACCTATGTCACACTGCCTCCCCCCCCCCAAAACGATATATTCATTAATTACTTGGTGCAAAATTTCTTATTGGTGGAGCGTTTGAGCGCGTTTGAAGTTGCGATGGAAGGCTATGATGATTTTGAAAAAAAGTTATTATTTTAGAAGAATCGCGCCAGCCACCCCATTTATGTCGATGATAACTCGGTTATCAATGTGGCGCAGAATTTTTGCTTGCTGGCGCATACCGGCGCATTTGGTGTTATTCAAGGTCATGTAATCTGTAATTTGATTTTTCAGATGGGGAGGGGGGGCTAGCGTGTCTCCAGCCCCCCCAGCCATGTAACCCTGTCTATAACTATCAGAGTTTTGTGGCGCGAAATTTTTTATTGATGGCGCATATGAGCGTATTTGCGGCGCAATTCAAGGAGCTGAAGAAATTCTAAAATTATAATTGTGGTGGGAGGGGGCTGGTGTAACTGACCTTGCTTCGAGAACAATGTCAGGAGTATAGAGTTTTTCAGTTTTTCCCTGCGTATCGTTCTTTGTTGTTGGGTCTGTTGTTGTCGTTTTTGACACGTTCTGTACAATGTTTTTGATCAAAATAGCTTATGCGTTATAGAAGGTTGATCCGAATTTTTTAAATTCGCGTCGCGTTACGTAACGAACAGCGCGACCCCCCCCCCCGTAACAAATCATAACGATTACGTTGACCCCCCCCCCCACCCAGACGCGTTACGTAATTTATGGATGGCCCCAAAGTCGTAACCTTTCAATTTCTTTAATATGTCGTTTTGTTGAACAGATGGGGATAATATTACTGTTTAATCAAGTTAAAGCTCTAGTGTAAAAGTCTCCATTTTAATATATGTAGTTTCTTTTCCAATAAAAGTATTATTACAGAGTGGAAAAAGTATAATTTAAACAGTTTTTACGTAAAACCATTTCTTCGAGTTCTAGCCTGAGCAATGTGAATAAATTAATAAAAATGGTTTGATGCAATGAAGAAGGAAGTGTTCAATTTATATATATTTTTTCACTTTGTATAGCAATACTTTTATTTCGAAATGAGATTGATCTGTAAAGCAACAAAATATATCATTCTAATTTGATGTGTAAAAATGAAAAAGAATAAATTTTGAAAATATGGTGATTTTCTTCTTTCATTTAACAAAAATAAAGGGAAATGCATATTGATTCTTAGAGTTATTACAAAAAAATTTAAAAATAAAGACAGATTAAGTTTTTATACTCAAATAAAGTTTTTGCAAAGAAAAATAATTTCATTTTTTTTTCAAATAAGTTCAGAAGTTTTTTTCCTTCACTTCTTGCCTTTCATTATTGTTATTATTGTTATTATATCGGATAGGACTCTGTACTACAAGTTCTTGAAGGATCTAGTGTCAACCCCTCTGTATGGACAAAGGACAATACAGTGCTCAGGCGGGGCATAAGCTTGATAGAAACTCTAAAAAAAATTTTTAATGTGTTTTCTAACTAAGGTGAATGGTGTTTGCGAAATTTCCTCCGGTGTGATATTTGAGAGTCGTATATTTTGCGTGCAGAAGTCAATCCCTTGCCGAAAATGTATATTCAACGAGGGGTTGAACGCAAAAGACGCCGTTTAAATGAGAGCGCTGATCATGCACAGGATGCTGATGGAAATCTTGCCAGCGTGCTTGAAGACCACGAAACACGTGATCAGAATGGACTTCTTAATCAGGGTGGTGAAATGCCTGTAAATTCCAAATTTTCAATTGTTAACAAAAAACCGAAATATTACCCGCGTTTTACCTTGAACGGTACACAATTCGAATGACGATTCCGGTATAATCCGGATGAAACAATTTGTCCCATCGATTGGCTCGAATGCGCGGTTAGAGAGCTTTTCCAATATTTAATTACCCCTTATGCCCCTCTTGATTTCATCGGTGATAAATTCATCGCGGACAGTTTCACACAAGACGATGCGGCGCTGTCTTTTCGGTACGTACGCAATTGTCATTTTAAAAATCTCTGGAATTCAATTTTCTTAGTCACACAGAGTTTCGCAGAGCTTCGAATAGATGACAGTTTCAAGATAACAATTGATTGTTTACGTAATCCTGCGGGTCGCGGTTGGGGAGTTTCAACAAGCAATGTGGTTGAAAAAAGATCTAGTTTAACTATAGAAACCCGTTATAATTCATGTCCCCATCAGGCTATTGTTTCTGGGAAAATTTACAGGGAACAAAGTCAATTAAGAATCTGGGATGAAAACGCAAAATGGTATTATGTTCGTAGACAAAACTCCATTCTCCAGATGTTATTAGCACGAGAGCTGACACGCAATGCGCTTGTGAAAATAGTCTGAAGGATGCCGTTTTTTTGAAATTGAGAAGTTTAAGAAATACCTCATGTTCAAAGGAATTGCCATTATTGCTTTTGATTTTGAAACTTTCGGTGGCGGCAATTACCCACCTTTTTTTGATGGCAGGCGGTATTTTATTGAAGAAGGTCAAATCCCTCTTGATAGCGTGCATTTATTGTATGATAGCGAAACTCGTCACTATCATACAATTTTAAACTCAACAGGTGCAGCTTCCACTCGCAAGTTTTGTACACCCTATAAAAGGGTTATGAAAATACAAGTGATCATAGATGCTCTCAGAAATGTGGGGCATGTTTGTCGCAACCAGAAAGTGAAAAAACCCCTGATGAAGCACACATCACAGGGCGTAAGTGTGAGAAATGCTTGCGACTCTTTTTCAGTGACAATTGTTTCAATCGTCATGAAGGGGAAAATTCGTATTCATGTGGAAAAAGCATTTGCGATGTTTTAGGAATATGTGATGTGTGCTCACGATTGACAAACCTATCGAAAGATAAAAATCACAAGTGTGGTTTTTATTTCTGTAGGATATGTAGATTTTAGCGTGAGTAGGTATAAGCACGATTGCTACATGAAACCCATACGTGAAAATTCAGGGGTGAATACAACGAGTGACCCAGTCATATTTACATTTTATGATTTTGAAACACGACAAAACAAAACAGTCGAGGGGGACGACTCTATAAACGAGCATGAAGTTAATCTCTGCGTAGCTCAGCAAGTCGGCTCGTGGTGTATCGCTGAGCAGGACCTTAAGAAACCATGCGAGCACTGCGGGTTCATTCAGGAATTTGTGTTTTCTGGTGACAATCCCGTACGTAATATCGTTGATTTAACGGTTCGTATGATTGTACAACTCAAGACAAAAATTCGCATAGCTCACAATCAACATGAACATCTGAAAGTCAAACATCCAGACATTCACTTAGTGGAGAGAGTGCTTAAGAAACGTGGCAACAAACTGTTTGGCAAGTGGTTAGCTTTTGATAGTTCATACAACAGTTGGATAGATGAATCAGATATATAATCGATGTTAAACCAACGTTGAATCGGTGTTAAACCAGCGTTGAATCGACGTTTGAAATCGGCAGATTCAGGGTGGATTCCACATGCGCTAGAGGATGGGACTTTTTCTGAGATGCGTGAAGCTGGAATTACCACATTGTCCTATTAAAATGGGCAACATGCAATAATTTTGTGTAGTAATGCCAGCATCACGTGAGGCTGGCACTATCACACCAAAAAACATCAACTAATAATCACATCAAATTTTCTTTAACGTGGGAATTTTGTGCTGGTTATGTGCTGTCGATTTAGACCATGCACAAAATTGAAACAACTTTTGTATTGTTAAAATCATGTAAACCTGTCAAGTAAGACGGGGAAAGACCTTTCGCTAAAACAAAATATTTACGGAGTTTTTCTGCTTGGAATGTTTGGGTGGTGGTGCCTATTGCCCATTGCCCAGTAGGCGGAGAGACATTGGTTATTTTGAAGCATTCTTGTCTAATTGCAATTCCTGTCGGTAATATATTAAGAGGATCCTTAAAAAAACGTCCCACTTAGCCCCCTGTTTCACAGTGTATACCAATTTTTTCGAATAAACATTGAATGTAGTCCGGATTTTAAAATGTGTAGGCTGGAATCGTCGTTAGAAATGTGATTTTTTCAAAACTAGGTGACAAATAGCGAAAGGATAACTTTGAATACCGCAAAACATTTTTCAGGGACTCAAAAAAAAGATAATGAGGAACTGATTTCTGAAAAGATCAAATTGACTTTTTTTGACCATTTTTTAAAACTCATACGTTCTAGCTGTATCGCTTGCAGGCAGACTTTTGGATGAATCTTATTCCACTAATTCTGCATGGAAGTCTAGAAAGTTTGGTTTATCCTACGGAAATTTTTCGGCTCTTACTTATTCTGCTAGCTTTAATCATTTTTTAAACAAAAATTTTTTTATAGCTTTGTGGTCATAAGTAAGACGACACGTGTATCAGGATTTTGTTCATAAATGCGTATTTCAATAAATATGTGAATTCAATCTCTTGATATTTTTCTTGATTTCACTGAATCTCTTTACATTCAAAATTAATTATTGGCGGTTCTGCAAAGGGAATCGATTCCATTACAACTTCTTTTTATATTGATTGATGTTACCTTTCTAGTGGTACACGAGTTTTATTTTTCAGTGTTAATTTCAGAAAAATAATAACAATTTAATTGTTTAAATCGTTTTCACATGCTGGTCACCACAACAACAAAAATCGAAAAAAATTTCATCGTATGCGCTATTTTCTGACGAAAAAATGCGTATTTTGAGGAACTGGAGACTTTATTAGATCGGAGAATATTGAATTATTTCGAGCGCACATCACGCGGTGAGACGTGTCAAGTAGCGTCAACAGGCCGAAGCAGACGGATTCCGAGTTCAGACACGCCTGGACGTATCGTACGCCGCTCGCGTTGCATGACGCGCGTTCGAAATAATTTAAAATCTTCCGATCTAATGAAGTCTCCAATTTTTCAAAATATGTATTTATTACATCAGAAAATAGCGCATACGATGACATTCTTTTCGATTTCTCTTGTTGAGGGGACTAGTATGTAAAAAGGAATCAAACAATAAAATTGTTATTATTTTTTATAAGTCAACAATTAAAAATATAGTTAGTGGGTATATTAAAACGTAATACAACAATGTGCGAAATGAAAAGAAGAATAGAATTGATCCGCTAATTTGAACTGGTAATATTGAATTTCAAGTGTGAGTATATCGGCCGATATCCAGCAAATTACTGAAATTTAAAATATTCATATTTTCAAAAATGCAGTGTTTTAAATGAAATCCCGATATATGTGTCGGCTTATTTCTCCTCTACAAATTGTCAAAAAAATTTCAGGCAAATCTGATTCATGAATTCAAAAAAGGTATTCGGTTTGTAAAAGAATGTCTCATATGGACGTACACATATATTTTGTCTGAAATTTAGTATTCACTATACGTAAAATTCTCCCAATGAGACGTTAATCCTGAAGCTAAAACGCAGTATGTGAGAAATTAAAACGAAATTATGAATTTTTTCATTGGTTTGTTTCGATATTCTTTTTTGAAGCGACTTCGGATGAATCTCTTCAAAAAACATAACGACAATTTTTGATTATATTGGCTTTAGGGTTAAAATGGTAATTCATTATTTTTATATTACTGTTCTCTCAATTGTGTATTCTTGTATTTAAACAAGTATTAAAGGGATTATTTTCAACGTGAACAAAGTGAGGTAAAATCACTGAGCCTGTAGTCACCTATGCAAGCAATTCTTGTTTTTCTATTTTGAAGCAATGACTTTTATGTACATTATGACTCGTGGAACTGTCGTAGTATAATCCAGTATCATGTGGCGCAGCTCATTTGAAGGTTTCATAGCGTTGCCTTCTAACTGTTTCAATAAAGTTAAAAATGTGACGCAATCGCGTTCTTATATCAAACTTTTTTATATCTCATGTTTCCTTTTTCTCTCCTTAAATGTTGCGGGTAAACAGATAATAAATCATAACACATTGCAAGAACTTAAAATTATCAGCATTTGCGCCAGGCGTTGGAAAAGTGCCCTTCACGTGCACGGAAATACCTACCATATTTTTTTTAGGACTCAGAAGCCCTTGAAGTTAACCCTCTAATTATAAAACGAAAAAACATTTTTTTAGAGATTTGTATTTTTCGACCGAGTATATATATTTGGATATATATTTTTTTCAAATAGAATAGTTCTTGTTCTATCGAAAGATCAGAGGAAAAGGCAAAAAATGTTAATGCATAAAAATGTGACGGCGCTTTTTGAGAAAATGTTGAAAAAGAATTTTCTCGAAATGTCTTCCTTGCGAAATTATTTTTTTTTTGGGCAGATTGCTGATAATATTATACACTAGCAATATAATATGCGCGCTATAGTACGCGGGAAGCGTTGCGCTGGCCATTTATAATTTACAAATATAAAACAATATTACTATTATTCTAACTTCAAATCGTACAATTTTTTGAAAAAAAAAATTTGAAAGGCATTGAGTTTGGAATATTCAATTTATAGATTTATCAAATTGAAAATAATTCAATTTCTAATGCCTAGTTCTTGCATGATTTTATTTTTAAGGCAAATTTTTTGTTTACAAATTAATTAAGTATTTTCCCAATTTGAAAAATTGGAAAGCTATATTAAAAGAATTCAGTTCTCAATGCAAGTTATAGCCTAGTCTCATTAATTGACGAAAATTACATTGATGGAATGACATGGAATCCACCTTCGAATCGGTTATCCATTGACAACAAACAAGTGGGAGCGATAGCGATTCTACAAAATTCAGCTCTACACCTACAAATTCTACACCACTCATTCTACACTCGAAGACTCTGCATAATCATATTTATAGTATATAACAAATTAGGTATTTGAAAAATTCAGCATGGTTAAGTGCTACACCGTAAAATTCTGCACAGTATAAGAAATGTTAATTTTGCGAAATCAGATGAACTGTACACAATAAAAGTCTGGACAAGAATGCGCTACTTTATTTGAATTCGCAGAATTAAAATGACTATTTTTTTTATGAGCTTTACATTGTAGGATTTAACCGCATTGAGTTAAAATTCGAATTACTTCACAGTTCACAGTAGTAATTATAATGAACTGGAGAACAACCAATTTTTTCAAAAATCATCTGACGCTCTTTTTTACAGTGTCTTTGATACTCACTGCAGCTGTCAATGGTCAGATAAGGAAACGGTACTCAACATTTCCATTCAATTCTGAAATTAATTTTTAGTTCATCAATCATATTAGGAAACCAGCATAAACATTCCGAACGAATCTTGGCACCCATATAATTAATTATTTCATTTGAATTTCTGCAGATAACAGTGTCAGATTTTTGAAGCTGTAGATAGATATGACAAAAAATGGATTTGAAAAGAAGATGGAATGAGGGTTTATCAAATTATTCCATGTTAGTTATTTAAATAAAATTAAACAATAAATAAAAATCAAATTGTTGTGTATTGCATAAAAATTCTCTATTAAATAGAGTTGTTAGTGATACCAATTTAAGTGTGAAATTTGTTTCGAATATCGTAATCATTTTTATCGCACAGGTATAACGAGAAAAACATCCTCATAAAATGCGTCATGTTTGGAAACCTACGATTCATGCTAACACGTGTTATACTCTAATACTCACCCAAATAACTAATTATTGACCTCGACTTTTATCTTAAAAGACGTGGTTCAAAATAACATGTCTTGTCTGGTTGAACTTGATATTGAATTAAGAAAGACTAACTGAAATGCTTTTTTATTAGTGAAATTCAATTTACGTAAAACTTAACAAAACGCAGTAATTATTTTGCAGGAATTATACACAATTTCTGTCAAAGAAAAACTTTTTTTAACGATTAACAAAAAATTTCTCATCGATTCTTACCAATTCTTTGAGAATGGTACGGTTTTCAAGAATGATATGATATATTGACCTCATTTAATCAAAAAAAATAAAATAAAATTGATCACACAGATACCATAAGGCGGGGGGCTAAGCGGGACTTTTTTTCTAGAGTTTTCTCAATATATTACCGACAGAAATCAAAGTTGGATAATAATGCTTTGAAATATCTGATGCCTCTCTTCCTCTTGGGCGGTGGGCTGCGTCGTTGAGGGTGCGGAGTATGAAGAGGAGCGTCCAAGTTTGTGGTCGAAACGGGATCAGGCTTCCCACCAATTAGACCGGAAAATTTTTCGTTTCATTGTTGACTGCGGGTCTATATGCAAGAGAAATGAGAATCTGAATTTCAGAAAAATATAAACGATTGGACGAATTTAGGAATTAAATTTTCAGAGATTTCTATTTAGTATGAAGCCCTAACAATAAAATGGCAATTTTGTGATGTGGTAGTTGTAGAGCTTTACATGAAACTGGCACTGCTGCACGTTTTTGCAGTAATCATAATGTTGTAATTTTTCGCATCGCAAAAGTTAACAATTTGATATCTCGTAAACTATTAGCCTCAAGGAGTTTGAGTGGCGATCGTTTTAACGGAATGTAAAGAAAAGAAATTAACGGAAAAATGACAGCAACTTTGTTTGCGCGCTCATTTAAAAATATTTATAGTGATTTTCCTACATTTTCCAGTTGCAACTCGTTTCTTCGTCTTTTGTCCGCGGAATTTCTCGGTTAAAAAATTCGATTTGTTCGTGAAGACTTGTTTCAAAGTGAAGAAACAAGTGTTACGTAATTAAGAAATTCTACGACTACTGAAATGACAAGAAAATTCACGTTGAGTATTCTTTTGTGTACTATCTCATTCTTTGGTAAACATATATTTCCCAAATGCTTTAGTTTTTGAAGAGAAAAGGCTTTTAAATTCACGCGACGATTCTTAGAATTCTCGAAAAAAAGGCGAGAGCGAAAATCTTGAAAGTGTATTACACCCCAAGTATCTTGAACTAAACAGTCTAACACAAATCGTTATCGAAGTCGGTTTGAATCGGAATGTAAAGAAAAGAAATTAACGGAAAACGGACAGCAAGTTTGTTTGCGCGCCTATTTAAAAATATTTATAGTGATTTTCCTACATTTTCCAGTTGCAACTCGTGTTTTTGTCTTTTGTCCGCGGAATTTCTCGGTGAAGATTTATTATAAATTACCAAGAACTCTTGGAAATTATCGGAAAGTTTCGGAAACTTATGAAAACTTTGGGAAATCCAGGGAAATTTACGGAAACTTCCAAAAATTGATGGAAACTCAGGAACGTTCGAGAATTTTTGAAATGTGCTGAATCTTGCGTAAATATATATTCAGAAGGGTTTCACAAATGGACCTTTTAACCTATGTTTTAAGTTAGGTCCGAGTATAGGTCTATACTTAGGACAGACATGGTTTTTTTCTCTCGGCCACTTGGAGCAAGTCACAAGAAAATACCAGGCTTTTTCGGGAAATCTGCTATGTGGGGGCGAGCCTAAGAAAATTCAATGGTTGTTTTCAGAATTCAGTACATGATTCAATAAGAAGTATGTAATCAAATAGAAATTTACGTAGCTGAAGAAATTTTACAGACTTCGAAAGAATTTTGGAGAATCGCATGGAATTTGATAGAATTCAGTAATATTTTGTAGGGTTCACTTATAGCATCATACAGAATTAGGTTTAATTTTTCCAAAATTCGATGAAGTTGATTAAAATCACTTCAATTTAACAAAATTCACTTAAATTTGTCATACATTAATTTGTCAGATGTCAATTTACAATAATCAGGATTCAATAGGATTTTCCACAATTCAATCAAATTTGACGAAATTGAAAAGAGTTTGACAGAATTCTATAGAACCTTCATGAAGAACAATATGATTTTACAGAAATCAATATAGTTGTCCAAATTCAATAAGGTTGTACATAGTTGAATATCAATTGCCAATCTTCAATAGAAATCACGAAAAAATTGAAGAAAAATTATCAGAATCTAATAAAAATTTTCCGTAATGAACAATTTCTCTGCTAATATTCTCACACAACACTCTTGCACGCGAATAAAAATATCTGTAGAAAATAAATTT
>JAUMHM010069500.1:0-14146 GCA_032362435.1 Melikaiella ostensackeni
TATAGATGTGATTTTACAGGTCCTCCTATATTACGTTTCAAAATAAATATTTAATATCAAAGCTAAAAACTTGTTCTTTTCGTTTTTCTGAACTCGATAACGTAATAATACCCTTATATATGATGAAAGCAAGTAATATTTATGCCAGTATTAAATATTTGAATGAATTACAGTTCTGATCCTTCCATCGCATAATTTCGCATAATCCAGATTTCTGAAGCAGAATTTCGCATAATAATCCATTTTCCATTGCATTATTCGAAGATTTTTAACAGCAAAATAAACTGTTCCTAGTGATTTCGGAAATGGCAAGGTTGAGGAAGAAGAGATGTGAACGAAAAAGAAAACGGTAGTTATGCGAATCCTTAGGGGACACATTATGAATGAAGAAGAATTAATAAAAGACACTTACCATCCAAAACAAGGTTTCGTTTGCGAAATTACTGTACTGCTCTATGGTAGAGAGAACGCTGAAAATGAGGCACACCAATACCACCATGAACCTGGAAAAAAAGAAAAAAAGAAGTATAATTAGAAGGTGTAAGTATTTCGAAGAAAAAACATTCATGACAGCTCTTTGGAAAATTGCGCGAGGATCTCTCTGATTTTTTTGAGTGAAAATGGTCCTCCTTGAAAAAAAACTCGTATCATCATCGAATATTTTCCTTTTTTATGATTCCACTGCCATATGATTTTTTCCTTGTCTCATGAATAAATCCCTGAAGTCCTTCATGAATAAGGAAGGGGAGCTGGAGGAGCTTCCGCTATATCTATTGTCCACGCGACATAATACCGCGGGCGGCAACTATTCTAAACTCGGAAGCCGAGATCGCGCATTGAAGTGAGCCTCCTATCTTCAATAGTGAAGAAGTGTTATTATGCTAGAATTTAATGTCAAAACTTTTATCTTGAATTTTTTTTCATTTTTAAACTAGAATTAATGCTAAAAACATTTTCAATCACTCAGAGATGATCAAAAACGAGCAGTTAATTACTCCTGCAATCTGGTGCACACTAGGGTGGCCCTTATTCATACGTAGTGGAAGAAAAATTTCAGAATTTTTTCGCTCTCACCCCCCAGTTTTGTTCGAAGACCTAAAAAAATGATATTCTCCAAATTTCAGCCAAATTCGTTAATAATCCGTTCCTCAAACACCATAAAGTTTAACACATGTTTCTTATGGGAAAAAAGCAGTTTTTTGTTAATCTAAGATTTCAAAGCCATAAAATCTGGCAAATTATTCCGCCTTGCAATGTGTTGTTCAGAATTCACCAAAGAATAAATATTAGTCATAAATTTTGAAGTTGAATTACTTTATGGTACTCTTATGGGTCTTCAAGGAATACCTCATTAACGCCAAACACGAATTTGGTCTCATATTGAGGTTTATTAACGCTTTTTGAATGTTTTTTTTTCATTATTTTGTGAGTACCAACTTGTTTCTGATACTACTCTTAATTGTTGAGAAAAACTTAAATTGTTTAAAGAAACTCAAATTGTTTCAACAATTTCATATTCTCTAAATATTAAATTTTCGCCATTTTTCTGCAGATATGAATATTTGTAGGTACGATTTTGTTTCTGAACAATACTCTAGAATGTTTAAACAAATTGACATTGTTAAAAAAAATTATTTGTTTAAGGATCTGATTTATTCATATGAGTCGAGAATGTAATGGATTTTTTAGACGAATTTCAATTTTTGTGAGTACTAATTTGTTTTTAATACTACTCTTAATTGTTTGAGGAAACCTAAATTGTTTGAAGAATTTCAATTTGACTGAAAATTATAGAGTATTGTTTAGAAACAAATTAGTACCTACAAATATTCACATCTGCAGAAGAATGGCAAAAATTAAATATTTAGAAAAAATGAAATTCTTTAAGCAATTTAAGTTTGTTTGAACAATTTAATTTCCTTTGAACAATCAAGAGTAGTATTAAAAACAAATGAGTACTCACAGAAATTGAAATTTTTCTAGAAAATCAATTACATTCTCGACTTATATAAATAAATCAAATATTTAAACAAATAAAAATTGTTTTAACATTTTCAATTCGTTTTAAACATTGTAGAGTATTGTTCAGAAACAAATTAGTACCCACAAATATTCACATCTGCAGAAGAATGGTGAAAATTAAATATTAGGGAAATATGAAATTGTTTAAACAATTTAAGTTCCATCAAACAATTAAGAGTAGTATGAAAAGTAATAAGTACTCATTAAACTTGAAATATGTCTAGAAAATCCATTACATTCTCGACTCATATTATGAAATCAGATGTTTAAACAAATATTAATTGTTAAAACAAATTCAAATTGCTTAAAAATTCACTGGTTATTAACACATTACCGACTCGTGATGATTGATGGAAAAAAATTTCAAAAACCGTTAATAAACCTCAATATTAGATCAAAGTCGTGTTTGGCGTTTATGTGGGACATTCCTCGGGGACCCATGAGAGTACCATAAAATAACTCAACTTCAAAATTTATGACTAATATTTATTTTTTGATGAATTGTGAGCAGCATATTGCAAGACGCAATAATTTGCAAGATTTTATGGCTTTGAAATCTTCGATTCCTAGTGATTGCAAAGAATTCGTGGGATTCTAGGGTATTTCAAGGAATTTCACAAGACTGAAAGGATCTTCTTGAATTTTTAGGGATTTCAAAAGATTTTAACGATTTCTAGGCACTTCAAAAGTATTTTTTCAAAAGAACTTCAATAAAAAAATTTAATTTATCACACAATTAAAGGATTTTGAATGATATATACTTATTTCAATATATTTTACGGTTATCAAAGATTTTAACGGATTTTAAGGGATTCCGATGGATTTGAAGTGATTTCAAAGTTTTCAGGGAATTTCAAAGAATTTTGATCCAAAGATTTGAAGGAATTTCTAGAGAATCCTGTAAGATAAATGGAATAAAATCAAATTTCAAGGGATTCTCAGCGATTCCAAAAATTCCAAGGGATTTTAAGGTGTTTCAAGGAACTTCACAAGATTTGAAATATTTTATTGAATCTCCAAGGATTTGGGAGGTTTCAAGGGATTTCAAAAATCCCTAAAGATTTAAACTGTTTTCTGGAGAACTTTAATAAATAAGTTTAGTTTAATTTATATTCGAGGGATTTCAAATGATTTCTGCTTATTTTGATGGATAGAGGGATCTTATAGGACCTACAAGCATTTCGAAGATTTTGGGGAATTTTAAGAATTTTAAAGGATTTCGAAGAATTTTGTAGGATTCCCAAAGATTTTAAGCCCGATTTCGAGAAATTTCTGGAGAACTTCAGAAAATAAATAAAACGGAATTATATTTCAAGGAATCTCTAGTGATTTTAAGGAATCCAAAGGGGAAACAGTTTTGTATTGATTCTCCGAGGATTTCAAAGATTTCTAGGAATGCGAACGTTTCTTTTCCAGAGAATTCAATGAATAAGGTTAATTCATTTTATAATCAAGACATTTAAAATGATTTATACTTATTTTAATGGATATTTACGATCATTAAAGATTTTTAGTAATTTTAAGGGATTTTGAGGGGTTTCAAAGGAATTCAGGAGATTTCAAAATTTTCGAGGGATTTTGAAGAATTTTCAAGGATTTTCAGAGATGTCAAGGGAATTCTAGAGAATTTTTGGAAATAAATTAAATTAAATTGAATTTCAAGGGTTTCTTAGCGATTCAAAAGATTTCCAGGGATTTCCTGGTATTTCAAGAAATTTTACAAGATTTAAAGCATCTTATTGAATCTCCGAGGATGTGAAAGATTTCAAGGGATTTCAAAAATTGCTAAAGATTTGAAATGATCTTTAGAGCTCGTTAATGATTGAGTTTAATTTAATTCAGATTCGAAGATTTCAGGGGATTTCAAATGATTTATGGAATTTCGAAGAATTTTGTAGGATTTCTGAAGATACTCGATTATAAGGAATTTTTTGAGCACTTCAGAAAACAAATAAAATATAAATTGAACTCCAAGGAATTCCTAGCGATTTCAAACATTCCAAAAGGGAAAAAGTTTTTTATTGACTCTCCAAAGATTTCAAAGATTTCTAGAAACTTGAACGTTTGAGAGAACTTTAATGAATAAGTTTAATTCAATTTATGTGCAAGGGATTTTGAATGATTCATACTCATTTTAATGTATTTTCATGATTACCAAAGATTTCAAGAGATTTTGAGAGATTTCAAGTGATTTCAAAATTATCCTGGGATTTTAAAGAATTTTGAAAGATTTTAAGGAATTTCTATAAAATGTCAAAAAGTAAATTAAATTGAATTTCAAGGGGTTATTAGCGATTCGAAAGATCTCATGAGATTTTAAGGTATTTTAAGAAATTTCAAAAGAATCAAAGGATTTTATTGAATGTTCAAGGATTTGAAAGACTTGAAGGGATTTTGAAGTTTGCTAAAGATTTGAATTGTTTTTTTAGAGAACTTTAATAATTAAGTTCAACTCAATTTATATTCGAAGGATTTCGAATGGTTTCTTATTTTGATGGATTTTCACGACTTCCAGAGATTTCAAGCGACTTAAAAAATTTTAAGGGATGTCAACGAATTTTTTGGGGTTTCCAAAGATTTCGAAAAATCAAAAAAAATTTCATAAAACTTAAGTGATTTCATAGGACATCCAAGTATTTCAAAAATTTTAGGGGATTTTGAATATTCCAAGGAATTTCGGAAATTTTGTAGGATCTCCGAAGATTTTAAGCTCGAATTGAATAAATTTCTAGAACCCTTCGGAAAATACATGAGATTAAATTAAATTTCAAGGGATTCCTGGCGATTTAAAAGATTCCAAGGGGAAAAGTTTTTTTATTGAAACTTCAAGGATTTTGAAGATTTCTAGGGATTTAAACGTTCCTGTCTTAAAACAAGTTTGATGCATAAGTTTAATTTAATTTATATTCATAGGATTTTAAATGATTTATACTTATTTTGATGGATTTTCTTGACTGCCAAAGGTTTCAAGAGATTTTGAGGGATTCCGAAGAATTTCAAGATATTTCAAAAATTTCAAAGGATTTCAAAGAATATTGTGAGATTTCCAAAGAATTTGAGGGATTTCTAGAGAAATTCGGAGAAGAAATCAAATTAAATTGAATTTCAAGGGGTTTTCAGCGAGCCTGAAAATTTCAAGAGATTTTAAGGTATTCTAAGAAATTTCAAAAGAATTGAAGTATTTTATTGAATCTTCAAGGATTTGAAGGACTTTAAAGGATATCAAAGATTGCTAAAGATTTGAACTGTTGGATTTTCACGACTTTCGAAGATTTCAAGCGATTTGAAAAATTTCAAGGGATGTCAAAGATTTCTGTAGGTTTTCCAAAGATTTCGAGGAATTTCAAAAAATTTTACAAGATCTAAGGGATTTTATAGGACTTCCAAGAATTTCAAAGATTTTAGGGGATTTCGAAGATCTTAGGAGATTTAGAAGAATTTTATAGGATTTCCGAAGATTTTAAGCTCGATTTTGAATAATTTTTAAAAAACCATGGAAAACAAATAAAATTTTAAGAGATTCCTTGCGATTTTAAAGATTCAAAGAAGGAAAGTTTTTTATGATAACTTCAAGGATTTCATAGAGTTCTGGGAATTTTTAACGTTTCTTTTTTTAGAGAACTTTAATGCATAAGTTTGATTCAATTTATATGCAAGGGATCTCAAATGAGTTGTACTCATTTTAATGGATTTTCACGATTACCAAAGATTTCAGAGGATTTTCAGGGATTCCTAAGGATTTCAGGAGATTACAAAAATTTTAAGGGACTTCAAAGAATTTTGTAGGATTTCCAAAAATTTCAAGGGATTTTTATGAAACTTTGAAAAATAAATTATATTAAATTGAATTTCAAGGGGTTCTCAGAGATCCCAAAGATTTCAAGAGATTTTAATGTGCTTCAAGGAATTTAACAAGATTTAAAGGATTTTATTGGATCTTCAAGAATTTGAAAGATTTCAAGGGATTTCAAAGTTCCTAAAGATGCGAACTGTTTTTTTTTTCAAAAAACGTTGATGATTAAGTTTAATTTAATTTATATTCAGGGCATTTCAGATCATTTCTGCTTATTTTGATGAATTTGCACGACTTTCAAAGATTTCGAGCGATTCAAAATATCCCAAGAGATGTCAGAGAATTTTGTAGGGTTTCCAAAGATTTCGAGAAATTAAAAAAAATTTCACAAGACTTGAGGGATTTTATAGGACCTCCAAGTAATTCAGAGATTTTAGGGAATTCTGAAAATTTCAAGGGATTTCGAAAATTTTGTAGGATCTCCAAAGATTTTAAGCTCGATTTTAAAGAATTTCTAGAAAGCTTTGCCAAATAAATGAAATTAAATAAAATTTCAAGAGATTCCTATCGATTTTAGAGATTCTCAGAAGGAAAGTTTTTTATCAAATCTCAAGAGATTTCAAAGAGTTCTAGGAATTTGAACGTTCCTTTTTTTAGAGAACTTTAATGAATAAGTTTGTTTTAATTCATATTCAAGAGTTTTTAAATGATTTATACTTATTTTGATGGATTCTTACGATTACGAAAAATAAATTAAATCAAAATGAATGAATTAAGGGGTTTTTAGCGATTTTAAAGAATTGGAGGGATTCGAAAGATTGCTAAAGATTTGAACTGTTTTCTAAAGAACTATAATGACTGAGTTTAATTCAATTTATATTCGAAGGATTTCGAATGATTCTTGCTTATTTTAATGGATTTTCACGACTTCCGAAGACTAGCAATTTCTGAAATTTTAAGGGATGTCAAAGAATTTCGTAGGGTTTTCAAAGATTACAAGAAATTTTTTAAAATTTCACAAGATTTAAGGGATTTGATGGGACCTCCAAGTATTTCAAAGATTTTAGAGGATTTCAAAAATTTAAAGGGATTTCGAAGAATTTTGGAAGATTTACAAAGATTTTGAGCTTGATTTCAAGGAATTTCTAGAAAACTTCGGAAAATAAATGCAATTCCAAGGAATTCCTAACGACTTCTTAGATTCCAAAAGGGAAAAACTTTTTATTGATTCTCCGAAGATTTCATAGATTTCTGAGGATTTGAACGATTCTTTTCTTAGAGAACCATAATGAATATGTTTAATTTAATTTATATGCGAAGGATTTTGAATGATTTATACTTATTCTAATGGATTTTCACGATTACCGAAAATTTCAAGAGATTTTGGGGGATTCCAAAGGATTTCAAGAGATTTCAAAATTTTTAAGGAATTTCAAAGAATTTTGAAGAATTTCCAAAGATTTCAATTGATTTCTAGATAATATTAAAAACTTAATTAAATTGAACTGAATTTCAATGGGAACTTAGCGATTCCAAAGATTTCAAGGAATTTCAAGGTATTTCAAAGAATTTCACAGATTTGAAGGATTACATTGAATCTCCAAGGATTTGAAAGATTTTAAGGGATTTCAAAGAATGCTAAAGATTTGAACTGTATTTTCAGCGAACTTTAATGAATAAATTTCATTTCATTTATTTTCAAGGGATTTCGAGTGATTTCTGTTTATTTTGTTGGATTTTCACGATTTCCAAAGATTTCAAGCAATTTAAAGAATTTCAAGGGATGTAAAAAAATTTTGTAGAGTTTCCAAAGATTTCGAGGAATTTAAAAAAATTTTACGAGATTTGAGAGATTTGATAGGACTTGCAAGTATTTAAAAGACTTTAGGGGATTTTAAAAATTCCAAGACATTTTAAATAATTTTGTAGGATTCCCGAAGATTTTAAGCTCGATTCTAAGGAATTTATAGAGAACATTAGAAAATAAATGAAATTGCATAAAATTCCAAGGAATTCCTAGCGATTCTGAAGATTCCAAGGGGAAAAAAGTTTTTTATGTATTCTCCAAGGATTTCAAAGACTTCTAGCGATTTGAACGTTTCTTTTTCATGAGAACTTTAATGAATAGGTTTAATTCAATTTATATCCGAGAGATTTTAAAAGATTTTTATTTATCCCAATGAATTTTTAGGATTACCAAAGAATTCAAGGGATTTTGAGAGATTCCAAAGATTTCAAGAGATTTCTAGAGAATTTTGAAAAATGAACTAAATTAAATTGCATTTCAAGCGGTTCTTAGCGATTCCAAAGATTTCAAGGGATTTTAAAATGTTTAAAGGAATTACAGCAGATTTGGAGGATTTTATTGAAGCTTCAAGGATTTGAAAGATTTCAATGGATTTCGAAGATTGCTAAATATCTGAACTGTTTTCTAGAAAACTGTAGTGATTTAGTTTAATTTGATTTCTATTCAAAGGATTTCAAATAATTTCTGCTTATTTTGATGGATGTTCACGTTTCCCAAAGATTTTAGCGATTTCAAAAATTTCAAGGGATTTCAAAAAATTCTATAGGATTTCCAAAGATTTCAAAGAATTTTCAAAACTCCTGCAAGATTTGAGGGATTTGATAGGACCTTCAAGATTATTTCAAATATATTTTTTGAGAAAGAACTTGAGACAATCGGAACTTTTATCACGTCCAGATGATTTAATGGACAGGGTCTATATGAGAATCAGAGGGAAACATGTCTGAGTGGGTCTTAGTTTAGGAAATGATCCTGATAATCCTGTTATTGGGCTCCACTCCTTGAATAAAACGTACCTAAAGGTTAAATTCAAGATTATTTTTCATTCTGAACTCGGAAACTTGTGGGCAATTGGACTTCACGAATAACGAATGCCTAAATTAATAAAAGTGGTAGCCACGTCCATCTCTTGACTAATTTTGAATTATATTCCCACAAAAAAAACCCAAATTAAAAAATTCCTTCTTCATCAACTGATAACGGTGTATCCCCTTTAAAAAGAAAACTGCGAACTCTCAGCTTCCCTTCATTTCCCATTTCAATTCTCCCAAGCGAATTTCACTGCCTGTGTAACTGGATGCATCGTCCCTTCTTCAATAAAATCTGGCTTTCTACAACTCCAGCAATTTCATAGCCGATGAAATAAAAAGTGAGGATTATCTCTTCAACATTCGTTTTAAAATTGGACAGTAAAGACGTTTTTCATCCTGGTGATAAAAATCGTAATAAGATATCAGGAGTAAAATTTACCAAGTGTTCCCCCCTTAAATTTTGTTGTCGCCTATCTTATTCAAACTCCGCCAGATTGTAGTGCTAAGGGACCTCTTTAAATTCTGTAATAGCATTTTCTGATAGTTTTAGAACAATTTAGATATCTCGTGCCCGCAAAACCAATAGGTTCCATCTGAAGTTATAACTTTCACCTAATTCGCATTCGTTTTGTATGTCTAGTCATAGTAAACAAGTGGGAAGTGAATTCTTTGACATTTGAAGTCACCATACGTATAATTCACTCCGACAATGGTTGCTCTCGCTCCGCTACATCGTATATTTGTCGCATTCATACCTCACTTTTGGCTAGTTCAGTAATTGTGCTAATCCTTTTTTTACATACATCAAATGTTGTGGTTTGATTTTGTACAACACGTAGAAGAATATTTCTTGGAGCAGTACTTTGGCACAATGAAAAGACGAAGGCGCTTTGGCCACCCTCGTTGTAATCCTTTTCGAAAGGACAATCATGAGCTCATATCTGATCTAAAACCAACTTCTGTAAAACTTCGAGAAAAGTACCTTAGCATATCAACTGATTCGAAAGTGTGTGGATCGTGCAGAAAAGAGATGTCTGAATTTTCCCTATTTTCTCAAATGTTTATTGAAGGAGATCCCATGCTTGAAGATGAAGATGCCCTTATTTCCAACAACAATCCATCCCTTTTCGAGAGCGACATATTGTCTGATAGAGAACATAAGGGATTATTTGAAAGAGACTATCCTATAAATGATCAGAGTTTTTCTTTTCCGTCAATATCCAAATCTAAAAGATTAACAAATTATTGTAGCAATGGAGAGCATGAGTCGGCAATGGAGATTCTTCAACAAACCAAAAAAAAAAATCGAAAACTCCTTCAGTAATTCGGAAAAAGTTTTACTTTTGACACTTGCACCGAAGTCTTGGAGTCGCACGAGATTGCTTAAAGAATTGAGGACCTCCAAATGCCAGACTTGAGAAGCGAAACAGCTGGTAGCAGAAAATGGTATTCTAACATCTTCTAATCCAAAAAAGGTAGAGCTTTAGCCCATGAAACAGAAAGTTTGGTTAAAGATTTTATCTTGATGACGAAAATATTCGTATTATGCCCGAAATGAAAGATTTCGTCTCGATTAAAAAAGATGATGGCTCCCGCGAGCACATTTAAATCAATTTTCGAAAATCAGTTTTTCGAAATTTTCTCAATTCAGACCTCGTCAGTGTGTACTCGCTGGACTAGTAGAACTCATGAGTTTGTGTGTGTGTTCACCACGAATACGTAAATCTAATGCTTCATGCCATAAAAATAAAAGAAGTTACCAGTGATACAGTACAGATGCTCTCAAAGATTTTTAAAATCGGTTTTCCCAGATCACTCTGTCGATAGGATAGAATATCAACGTTGGCAACAAACTGATAGGAGCACATTACGTACTGAGATTACTGATGCAGAAGATTTTGAGAAAGAACTTGTCCAGCTTCTATTTAAATTTGAGCCTCATTCTTTTATGGCTAAGCAGCAGTCTTCTTTCTTGAAACATCTGAAGAATAGCTTAAGAGAAGGAGAATTTCTCATTCTATGCGATTTTGCTGGAAAATATGCATTCGTAGCGCGAAATGCCGCACAGTCATTTCATTGGAACAATGATCAGGTTACGATCTTTACAACTGCCATCCATTACAAAGACGGCGATGAATTGAAACATCGCAGTCTAACTCTTTTATCTGACAACCGAAATCACGACACAATATCTGTTCACGAATTTCAGGAAATGATAACCAAGTACCTGAAAGAAAATTTCACACAAAAGAAATGAATTACTTTACCGATGGTGCAGCAGAATCGCCGCACGTGCCAGTTTCCAGGCGTCGTCTCAGAATCAGATTTTGACTGCTGATGCTCTACCATATATCAATGGGATGAGAAAAACTTGTCTGAAACGGTAATATTTTGCATCTTCAGAGAAAATCATGCCGTCACTGCTGAAAACCTTAAAACTCGATTAGATTTTGCAGAATCTGTGTCCGGAACACAGGAATATCATTCTTTTGTACTTTCTTCAGAATCGACTCTGATTTTGAAGAAGTATTCGTCATGTCCACAGTATGACATTTTGTCGAAGAGAAATACCGCAAAAAGATCGCGATGAGAAGAGGAAAGTGAACGTTAAATTGAATAAAGAATCCTTTTTGAGTGACACTGTGAGAGGCAAGGGGACTCACACCAAAAAGCACCCCTAAACGTGAGAGGCAAGGGCACTCACATAAAAAAAGCACCCCGAAATGTGAAAGGCAAGGAGATTCACATTACAAAGCACTCCAAATTGTGAGAGGCGAAGAGATTAATACCAAAAAAACTCTCCAAAACGTGAGAGACAAGGGGACTCACACAAAAAACATCCCAAAACGTGAGAGGCAAGGGAACTCACATAGAAAAAACACCCCGAAATGTGAAAGGCAAGGAGACTAACATCAAAAAGCACCCAAAATTGTTAGAGGCGAAGAGATTAACACCAAAAAAACTTCCCAAAACGTGAGAGACAAGGGGACTCACATCAAAAAGCACCCAAAATGTGAGAGGCAAGGGGACTTTTCAGAAACCATCTCGAAGTGTAACAGGCGAGAAGAACTGTCCACCAAAATCGTTTCTTATTTCATTATTAACTACCGTTTTCCTACAATGGAACCGTATTCAAAATATAATTTAGAAAATGTCTAAACCGTCTCTCAGGTACATACGAGTAAGAGTGAAATAAAATATTTGTTACACGCAAATAGAAAAATCATTTTTATCAAGTATTAGAACCACTAAGACACTAGAGCACGCCTGGTTGCGCTGTGGCTAGTTGACGCGGGGCACCCGCGCTCGTACAGCCTCATATAACTCCACCAATACTTTGCATCCCATATTCGTTTTGGGATTTTTTTCACGAGGAAAAATCAAACTTTCTTTCTAGCCTAATTAAGAAGAAATAAAAAATGCCGCATCTGGAGAAAAACTCAAAAACGCGTTTAAAAATGAAAGATCAAGGTGAAACGATTTTTTTATTGCGTAGTAATTATTTCTATTGTACGCCTTGTTAAATGACCTTTCGAAAAATCTGATAAAAAAGTTAAATTGGATAATTGTGTCAGGAGTTATGTACAATTGAATGTTAGCGGTCGGAGTGAATCATCGAAAATTCGGGCCCCTGTATCCTGACAACCCGTTGTACTAGGTGCGCCCCCTTCGCAGAAGGGGATAAGTCTATGAGTCTGGATGAGTTACTTTCTCTTGATATTACTGACAGATAAAAGGACACTGCAAGTTCGCTAAAATATTCTCTAAATATTCTCCTTCTTCAAATGTGCTTCTCCACTGAACCACGTAAACATTGGGGTGAAGCGGGGCATTGGAAGTGGTGAAGTGTATGCATGCAAGAGTGGGAATTGGAGTGGCCAATCAGAATTCAGCGTGACGTCATGTATGACGTTAAGCAGTACTCACAGGGGGGAAGCTTGCATAGGAACTTCCGGTAACAAATCTGACTTCCGGCCTAGTTCGATCTGGGGTCCTTTCTAGGGACTTTAAAAATATTCAGTTAGCAAAAATGTATTGAACTTTGAAATCGTTAGCGTGGTAGCGCTGATATTATGGCTGAAGCAAAGCTGGCAAAGCCATGTCAGCCATGTGTCTACGAATTCTAATTAAAAAACAGAAAAATAATATAATAAGGTGAGTGCAAATTGTTATTTGTATGGATAAATGAATTTGAAAATCCTGTCTCGAAATGCATTTAAAGTAGGGCAATCATTTTAGCAGTAAATGTTTATGAAAAGTTGCTCATGATGGACCGCGAGTAAAACCTAACCTCAAAGTGTTTATTGCATTGGGAACCTACTTTTTGTGGACCAGAAGTCATTGCACAAATTAATAAGGTTTTTACTGATATACCTTCTGCTTTAATGTTGATAATTCATGAAATTTTAATGTTGATAATTCTGAATATTATTTTTGAACCACACTGGGTTGAAAAATTAATTGAATTTATGCACTGTTCCGATTTCTCTTATTCTTAATAAATGTTTCAAGCTCCAAAGAGCTTATTATCACGTTCATACAAAACAATATTAATTCTATGTACTTTAAGAAAATTGGTTCAACAAAACCATGTGTTCGTGTAATAAGTTTATTAATGTTCCGTTTCATAAGTCAAAACAATGTTTCTTCACGATGCGTTAGATAGTTCTGTATATTTGTAACAAACATTTGCAAACGTTTTCTGCAATTTATGTCGAATAAAAATCCATGCTCAGAATGTTTCTTCATTGTTTTTCAAAATTATTTTATTAAATTCCATTTATCAATAATATTGTCAATAATTTATAATGCTATTTATTGATGTTGTTGTGTACTTCAGTTGTTGTATGTAATAATATCAATGATCAGTATTACAAATTATTGGCAACATTAATAAGTACAATATTTCAAATTTGAATATCCCGCCGCACGGCTGCTTGCGATTTTAGTTTCCCCAGATCTCACATAGATATACGCGTCGCTTCATAAGCGGCCATATTGGAAATATTTGATTCCAATTTTTATCACGCACCATCCCCTCTGTGGCAGTTTTAATGTTTTGGTTTGAATGTTTTCTAAAATTTTGCGTAATTTTGAGGTTATGCGAAGTGTTAACGCAGGTGTGTAAATCAAATTTAAAAGTGTAAAAGAGTAGGAGAAACCGTGCAAAAATTTTTACAAAGTTGCAGCCTGAAAGAAAGTAATCCACACAAATGAGATTCATGTAGACATTTTCAGTGTAATTATACATCATCTATGAAATATAATTTTACTTGCCTGTAATTATAACTAGAAATTTCTTTAGGAAACTATGAAATGCTCGGAGATTTATATGATTTTAAGGTATCTGTCCTTTTCCTTTAGTTACTTTTAAAATGTTGTTCACAAGTCTTTTTTACGACAATCAATACATTTTATTGCTCTCGCAACCATTCCCTCATTTCCATTATTCAAATTGTGGCGGCAGATAGCCATAGAGATTTATAGCCCAAT
>JAUMHM010069511.1:0-14146 GCA_032362435.1 Melikaiella ostensackeni
CGATAAATGTTGCATTAAAATATATTGCACTTAGATTAGAATTTAATATTGAAATTACTGTTATATTATATATATATATATACACACAAAACAAATTCGCTACATTTATTTGTTAAATTTCTGCAATATTTGAGAGTTTAGTAACATCAAGCATAAATTTTTTGTTTGTAGAAGAATGCCAAATTAATTTTTTTTTGGAATAATTTTCCGTTCGTCAACAGAAGTTTTTAAAAGTTATGTAGTGAAATAAGACATATAAATTGAAGTTTTCTATTTCACCTATTTTTTTTCATTACATTTTAATGTCGATCACGCCGTTCCTTGATGTTTATAATTTCGTATACCCTAACAAGTCCTTAGAAAATAGCAAAAATTAATTTCTCCACTGTACTGTATCCTTCACTGAATAAAAATGTTTCTGAAAATTAACTTCGTAATTCTTTCTGAATGTTGAAAATTAATCTGTTTTGGTTTAGCATTTAGCTAATCTTTTAAAAAATGATCTATTTTAGTTGAATTCAACTGTTTTAATTTCAAATTAGAATATGTATTTTTTGGGCAACCATGACATTTTTCGTTGAGAATCCATCTTTTCTGCTCAAAAATTCAACTACATGGTTGAAAGTTGAACTACTTTGTTAAATATTTATTTTCTTAGTTGAAGATTCATTATTTTATTCAGCAATTTATCTCTCTGGTGAAAAATGGAACTACTTTATTGATGATTCGTTTTTCTTTTTGTTAAAAATTAATTCTTTCATCTGAAAATTCAACTATTTCATTTTTGGTTGAAATTTTTTTTTTCATTAAAGCATTCATGTATTTTGTTAAGACTTCATCTTTTTTTCCTTTTCTACACTTAAATTAAAAGTAATTTGATAATAAATCCCAACAAGAAAATCCAATCATTTTTGGTTAACACTTAATCCTTTAATTGTTTTTAGTTGAAAAGTCTACTACTTTTGTTTAACTTATTTAGTTTAAGTATCAAATATTATATTTTTCTTTAAGAAGTCATCTTTTTTTGGTGAAAATTCAACCACTTGGTTGAAATTTGAGCTACATTGTTAAGAATTCATTTTTTTTAGTTGAAGATTTATTATTTTAGTCAGAAATTCATCTTTTTAGTGGAAAATTGACCTACTTCGTTGAAAAATTGTTTTTCTTTTTGTTGAAAATTTATATTTTTAGTTGAAACGTTCATGTATGTTGTTGAAAACTGGGCTTTTCCTCGCTTTTTCATTTAGATAAAATGTAAATTAATAAAACCCAATAAGAAAATCCAACTATTTTTAGTTGACTGTCAATTCTTTAATTCTTTTTAGTCGAAAAGTGTACTGCTTTTGTTGAACTTTTTTAGTTGCAATATCAACTGTTTTATTTTTCTTTGAGAATTCATCTTGTTTGGTTGAAAATTCAACTACTTGATTGAAAGTTCAACTACTGAGTTGAAAATTCATTTTTTTTTGGTTGAAGATTCACTATTTCAGTAGAAAATTAATGTATTTTATCAAAAATTCATTTTTTTCGTAGAAAAATAATTTTCTTGGTTGAAAATTTTATTATCTGGTTAATGTTTCACTTTTTTGTTTGGAAGTTGAACAGTTTGGCTGAAAAATAGTTTTTTCTTGGTTAAAAATTCATTTCTCTGAATGAAAATTTAACTATTCTATTTTTGGTTGAAAATTTACCTCATTCAGTTGAGAATTCCGCTATGTGTTTGATTTATAACTCATATATTTCATTAATAATTCATCGCTTGTGGTTGAATTCAACTATTTTTGATTTTAAGCGAATATATTTTCTGGTTGAAGTATCAACTTATACATTTTTCGTTGAGAATTTATCTTCCTTGGTTAAAAATGCAACTCATTGGTTGAAAGATGAATTACTTTGTTAAACGATCATTTTTTTTGTTGAAGATTTATCATTTTAGTTGAAAATTCATTTCTTTGCTTGAAATTATTCAATTTTTGGTTTAAAATTTGCCTTTTTAGTTGAGCATTCGAATGTTTGGTTTCAAATTACTGCATTTTGTTGAAAAGTCGACTTTTTTGGTAGACAATTAATCTCCTTAGTTAAAAATAGATCTTTTTGGTTGAAAATTGAACTATTTTTTTAAAAGTTTGATTCTTTCTCGCTAAGAACTACTTTATTGATCTGAAAATTTAACTATTTCATATTTGGTTGAAAGTCCGCCTCTTAATTTAAAAAAATAAACTATATTTATATGGACGTTGAACCCCTTTGTAAAAAATTAGTTATTCTAACTAAAAATTTATGTTTTATTTAAAAATTCTACTATTTGGTTTAAAATTCATGTATTTTGTTGGACATTTGTCGTTTGCGGTTGAATTCAACTAATTTTCATTTTAAGCTGAATTTTTTTTTGGTTGAAGTATCAACTTATACATTTTTCGTTGAGAATTCATCTCTCTTGGTTGAAAATTCAACTATTTGGTTGAAAGATGAACTACTTTGTTTCACGTTCATTTTCTAGGCTTAAGATTCATAATTACAGTTGAAAATTCATCTCTGGTTGAAAATTTAACTGTTCTTAATTTGAGCTTGAAAACTTTTTTGGTTGATATATGAACTACTTTGTTAAACATTCATGTTTTTGGCTGAATATTCAACATTTGAGTTGAAAACTTATCTCTTTGATTGAAAATTCAATTGTTTTTAATTTCAAATTAAAAACTGTCTTAGTTGATATATCAACTATTTAATTTTTCTTTGATAAATCATCTTGTTTGGTTAAGGGATATACAACTTGGTTAAAAGTTATACCCCTTTGTTAAAAACTAATTCTTTTGATTGAAAATGTAATTATTTTGTCGAAAATTCGTCTCTTTTAGTTGAAAATTAATTTTTTTACTGAGGACTTATTTTTTTTATTTGAAAATTTAATTTGTTGATTGAAAATTCATGAATTTTGTTGAAAATTCTTCTTTTCCCTGGTGAAAAATTAGTTTTCTCGATTGAAGATTCATAATTTTAGTTGAAAATCTAACAGTTTGGTTGAAAATTTGTGTGTTCTCTGGAAAATTCGTCTCTTTTGGTAGAAAATCAATCTTCTTGGTTAAAAATTAATCTTTCTTATTGAAAATTCAACTGTTTTATTGAAAACTCGTCTTTTTGAGATGAAAATTTAACTACTTTGGTAGAAAATGCAATTTTCTGGTTGAGCGTTGTTGAAAATTGAAAAAAGTTGAAAATTTAACATTTGAGATGCATTTTTTTTCTTTATTGACTGAAAAACTATTCTCCGTTGGAAATTGAACATTTTTGTCAAGAATGCGTTTTTGAATTGAGCATTCATCATTTAAGTTGAAAATTGATCTCTCTGTTTGAAAATTCAAATATTTTATGAAAATTCATTTTTTTCGGTTAAACATTCATTTTATTAACAGAAAATTTAACTATTCCGGTTGAAAATTCATCTCTTCTATTGAAAATCCAACTATTTTTTGTTAAAAGTTTCATTATTTTGTTGAAACCTCGTTTTTTTGTTGATTTCAACTGTTTTTGATTGAAATTGAAATATTTTTGGCTGAAATATCAACTATTACGTTTTTATCTGAGAATTGATTGCTTTTGGTAGAAAATTCAACTACTTGGTTGAAAGCTCAGCTACTTCTTCAAAAATTATATATTTTTTTTAATTCAAAAATTCATCTCTTTGGTTGAAATTTTTACTATTTTGTTGGATTTTTTTTTGGGTTGAAAAGTAATTTTTTGAACTGAACATTTAACTAATGCAGCTGGAGATTCATTATTTTAGTTGAAAATTCCTTTTTTTTTTTGTTGAAAAATAGTTTTTAACCGAAAATTGAACTGTTTCATTTTTCGTGTGAAGTTATTATTTTTAGTTGAAAATTAAACTATTTTCCAGGAAATTCAATGTTTTCTAACAAATTTTCTGCTGGTTGTTGAAAATATTAAATCTTCCGTAAGTGGGAGTCGGAACTACGTAAATCTAAAGAATCACTTTTAGAAGAAAAGAAATTAATTTCCAAAGTCGTTGAGACGTATAGTCCAATGTAGAAACATTCGAAACTCTTTTCTACTGCTCTAAAATTAAAAATTTCCTAAAATATTTCTTGTTTTAAGAATATTATGTCGCTCATATGATAATCATGAAGTATAACAATAACCACTTGATAGATATGAATGAAGAAGTATACAAATTAATTTTGAATCCCCAAAAGTGGATCATTTTGATCTGAAGCTGATAACCAGAATGATATGCAACGGTTCAATATCCCGGAGCTTACTATCAATTCATTGTCAAACATCACTTCTGCACCAATAATATAGTCATTTCTCTTCACAGCTACTATCACATTACCTTTATCGGCTTTTAGGAAAATTACACCTTTATTATCCTACTGGTATTCTGCAACTTTATAAATTTTTCGTGAATTTGAAACTTATTGTTTCACTCATGGCTTACTATTGACTTTATAATATTTTTTCCAACTTCGTGTTTAATACCTTGATCCAAAGATTGAATGCAATGTTCTACAGAAGCTGTTTAGAATCGTTTACCCCACACGCATTGTCGACAAAATTCGACATGGATGAACAGAAACTCGAAACGATTCTGTTGTGGGAAATAAGCTCATCCACATTCTAATAAATCAAAAGCGGTGTCAGTAGCATGCCGAGGAGCAGACAGGCGAGATTAACTTATCGAACCGAAATTAAAGCCCGACTGCGGGATGACTTTTGGTCAGCCGAACTCGAGCTTTGTTTCATGGGGTTCGGAGGCACGAGAACTTTCGAAATCCCTGGTAATCAGGCCTATGCGTGTTCAGCCTGTTTCCAACCCACATTCGTAAAACTCATGTTTACCACCCTGTGACATTTTATAAACCCTTTCCTGTTTCCCCGAGGGGTTCATAACTCGAATTTTTAGTGTACAATGACACTCAAATCCCGCTATGAGAACCCCTGTTTTAAAAGACAAGGGGACCAAGCGGGCGAGAGAGAGCCGCTGCGAGGTTAGCGGCAGTGTGTCCACAACAACGCAGGAGCGTATGAAGAAAGCGGGCAGTACTCTCCGCGGTTACTCGTGTCCCTGTGACATTTTATCAGTGATGGGAAGTAACTAACTCCTTTTAACTAGTTACTGTAACTAGTTACTTTTTTTTATAACGACAGTGGTAACGAAATTGCTTTTGTAAGTAAGTAACGAATTGGTAACTAGTTACATTTTTTTCAGTAACAGTAACTATAAAAATCATCACTTTTTTAGTTAATTTCGAAATGTAGTTCACGAGACTTTTATACGACAATCAATCAATTTTTTAGCTTTTCCAACCATTTTTTCATTTTCACTATCCAACTTGTGGCGGCGGCAGATAGCCATAGAGATTTATAGCCCAATATGGGAAAATTGAAATTTTGCTCCCACTCTGGGATTCAAAATTTTCTAAACTCTGTAAAAACACTCAGAAAAAAATTCAGAAAATAATTTTAGAGTTGAATATTTATTTCTCTTTGGTTGATAATGAGTTTTTTAAACCGGAAATTCAACTATTCCAGTTATTTTATTTATTATTTTAGTTGAAAATTCATTTTTAATTTGGTTAAAAATTTTATTATTTGGTTGAAAATTTAATTGTTTTATTCAAAATTCAACGATTTTGAAAGAAAATTATTTCATTAGTTTAAAAATTCAACTGTTTTGTTGAAAACTAGTTTTCTGGTTGAATTAAACTGTTTTTACACTTTTAGTTGAGGATTCATCTTTCTTCGTTGAAAATGCACTATTTTGTGAAAAATTGATCTTTTGTAGCTGAAAATTCATATATTTTGTTAAAAATTTATCTCTTTGGTTTCAGATTAAACAATCTTGTTGAAAATTCATCTTTTTTGGTCGAAATTTCATCTATTACATTTTTCGTTGAGAATTCATCTTTTTAGATAAAAATTGTATTATTTGGTTGAAAATTAACTTTTTTGTTGAAAATTCGCCTTTTTTGATTGAAATACCAACTATTACATTTTTTGTTGAGGATTCATCTTTTTCCGTTAAAAATTAATTTTTTCAATTAAAAATTTAACTATCCCATTTTTAATTGAAAATCGATCTTTTCTAGTTGAATATTCAAGTATTTTGTTTAAAAATCGTCTTTTTTGGTAAAAAAATATTTTCTTCATTAAAAAATTATCTCTTTGGTTTCAAATTTAACTATTTTGTTGAGAATTGAACTTTTTTGGACAGAAGTTGTATCATTTGGTTGAAAATCAACTTTTCTGTTGGAGATTCGCCTTTTTGGCTTGAAACTTAAAAAATCTGGTTGATTTTTTTTCTGTCTTGACTGCAAATTCAACTATTTTTTTGAAAAATTGTTTTCTGGTTGAAATATCAACTATTACATTTTTTGTTAAGAACTCATCTTTGTTTGTTAAGAAATTATCTTCTTGGTTGAAAATACGTCTTTTTTGGTTGAGCTCAGCTGTATTTGATTGAAAATGAAAATATTTTTTGGTTGAAATATCAAATATTACATTTTTTGTTAAAAATTCTTTTTTTTCGTTCAAAATTATTTTCTTCAATTGACAAAAAAGTTCATGTATTTTGTTGAAAATTCGTCTTTTTATTGGTGAAAAATTACCTCTTGGTTGAAAATTCATCTCTTTGGTTTCAAACTCACCTATTTTATTGAAGATGCATCTTTTTTGGTTGAGTTCAGCTGTATTCGATTCAAAATAAAAATTTATTTTGGCTGAAATTTCAACTATTACCTTTTTCATGGAGAATTCATCTCTTTTGGTTGAAAGTTTAACTACTTTGTTCAAAATGTTTTTTTTTATTAAGATTCATCATTTTAGTTGAAAATTCATCTCTTTCGCTGAAAACTAAACTATTTTGTTAACATTTTTTTTGGTTAAACATTCATTTTCTAAATAAAAATTTTGTTTACTCCATTTTTGGTTTAAAATTTATATTGTTTACTTGAAGATTCAGCTATTTGGTTGGATGTTTCTCTTTTTTATTTGGAAATTCATGCGATTTTTGAGAATTATCTTGAATTTCGGAAAATTTAGGAGGACTTTATATAGGATTCATACGATTTAATGATATTTTAATAGATCTAACGGGATTTCAGAGTGTTTTAAAGATTTCTAGATATTTCAAGGGATATTTCAGGAATATCCACGGATATCAAAAGACTTAATCAGATTTCTGAGGATCTAAATAGTTTAAAGGGATTTAACAGGTTCTCAAAGAGGCATTTTATTAAATTTTCCAAAATATCATAGAATTTCATAGGATTTCAAATATTTTAAATGATTTCAAGAAGTTTTACCAGATTTCATGTAATTTCACAAGGCTTTATAATATTCTAATTGGCTTGAAAGAATTTATGCAAAAGAGTTAAGAGATTTTGCAGGATTTCAAAGATTTGAAGAGATTTTAAAATATTTCAAGATATCTTCAAAGATTTTGGAGAATTTTAACGATTTTAGGATATTTGAAGAGATTCTCAGGAATCTTCAAAAGCTTGACAAAAATTCTAGGGTTTTTAAAAAATAAAAAATTTTTTTAAATATTTTAGGTAATTGAAAAATAGTCCAAGAAATTTTCAATAGATTTTAATAACTTGAAGGAATTGAAAGGGATTTTCTAGGATTTTGAGGATTCAAGGGTATTTTAAAGGATTTCAAGGAATTTTTAAGAGCTTCGAAAAATGTTAGGGGATTTCAAAAGGTTTCAAAGGATTCGAAATATTTTAAGGCATTTAAAAATATTCCAAGAAATTTCCAAGAACATTGAATTATATGTCAAGCAACTTCATGAGATATCAAAGGATTTTCGATATTTTAGGGTGTTTTGAAAGATTCTAAGAATTTTTGAAAGCTTGAGACAATTTAAAGGGATTTCAGAGGATTTGGAGGATTTTAGGGTATTTTAAAAGATTCCAAAGGAAAATTTTTTTTTTCTTTGGAAAATTTCTAGGTACTTCAAAATATTTTAAAGGATTTAAAATATTTTGGGGTATTTTGAAAGATTCTTAGGAATTTTCAAAATTTTTAATAATTTTTTAGGGATTTCAAAAGATTTCAATGAATTTTAAACATTTTAAGGTATTTAAAAATGGTCCAAGAAATTCTTGATAGATTTAAATCATTTGAAGGGATTTCAAAGAATTATAAATATTTTTAGGTACTTCAAAAGATTTTAAGCAATCTTTAAGAGCCTTGAACAACTTTAAAGGATTTTATAGATTTAAGGGTATTCTTAACGATTCCAAAGAATTTTTGAGAGCTGTGAAAAACGTCAAGGGATTTCAAAATATTTCAAAGGATTTGAAATATTTTAGGGCATTTAAAAATATTCCAAGGAATTTTCAATAGCCTTAAAAATGATAAGCGAATCCAAAAGATTTCAGAAGAATTGAAATATTTAGGGGTATTTCAAAAAATTTAATGGAATTTTCAAAAGATTAAAAAAATTTCTAAGAATTTCAAGAGATTTCAAAGGATTTCAAGGATTCAAGGCTATTTTTCAGACTCTAAGGAATTTTTTAGAGCTTTAAGCATTGTCAAGGGATTTCAAAATACTTCCAAGAATTTGAAATATCTTAGCGATATTAGAAAAATTCTAACTTATTTTCAAGCGATTAAGGAAATTCAATGAATTTTCAAAGATTTTAATGATTTCAAGGGTTTAAAAATTTTTTTTTGCAGTTATACAGAATTTTCTAGAATTTTGGAAGATACGAAATGATTGTATGGGACCTATGAGGTTTGAGGATGTTTCGAATGATTTCAAGGAATTTTTGAATTTTTGAACGGATTTTTTAAGATTTCCGAGGATCTCAATGATTTCAAGGAATTTTAAAAGTTCTCAAGGCATTTTAATAAATTTTCCAGAATTTCAGGAAATATTCTTAGATTACGTGGAATTTCATATAGTTTTAAAGGAAATTTATGGAATTTCAATGGATTCTAAAGATTTAAAGTAATTTTATAATATTTCAAGGAGTATCAATAAATTTAGGAGATTCAAAGAATTTGAATTGGATGTTCAAGATTTGAAGGGTTTTTATTTTGTCTTCATTGTACGGAATTACAAGAGATTGTAAAGGACTGCGTGGGATTACAAAGTATTGTAGAAGATTTCAGGAGATTGCATGAGATTCAACGGGATTTGTACAAGACTGCAAGCAGTGCAGTAGATTGCTTCAAATCTTATAGAGATTGCATGGGAATACAAGGGATTGTAAAGGACTGCATGAGATTTAATGAGATTCCGCGGGATTTGTATAAGATTGCAAACCGTGCATGGGATTGCACGAAACTTCATAGAGATCGCTCGAGATTTCATACAGATTGCATCGAGATTGCATGAGACTACAAAAAATTGTGTAGGATTGTATGGGAATGCAAAAGATTGAATGGGATTTCATAAGATTGCAGAGAAAGTGTACACTTGGGTAGTCTAAATTTTTTTTTAATTTGCATGCTCTCACCCCCAAAGTTTGTTTGAACCCGCAAAAAAATAAATGCGTATTTTTTTTGAAAAAAAACTTTAGAGGTTGCGCAAGCCCCATGAAGTTTAACACGTATTTCCCATAAGGAAAAAAAACGTTTTTGTAAATTTTATTCAGAATCATGAATATTAGATTATTAGGTCTGTCGACTTGAACTGCAACATTTCTCTTCACAATTATCCGTAGGATACGAATCAAAAATTACTTTTTGAATTTTGTCCCCATAAGTCTGTTTAATAGGGTTCCGAAAAGAACCCATAAGTGGAATATTGGGTTTTGCGAGTTTTAGCGCTAATTATTATTTTCTTGCGGTTTTTTTGAGTACAGGTTGTTCCTAATACATGTGATATTATATTTTTTAAATAATTGGACGTATAAAAAAATTGTTTGAACAATTTATTATTGTTTATAGCATATGTCTCTAAGAATAAAGTGAGGAAGTCGCGGTTTCTCCCGAATTTTTCATCTTTTTAGTCAGAGCGAGGCACTGATGCATTAAAGTTAACCAACATAATAGTTCAAACAGTATATTATTATTTATAGCAATATTAATTTAGAACAATGTTAGAAAGTTGCAGTTCTTTCTGATATTTTCAACTTTTTGTCCACTTTTAGTTTCTTTTCATTCCGAAACAACGGAATACTGTTGAAGAAATGATACTTGTTGATGTTCATTTTTTTCCAACAAAAAAATCAAAGGAAATCTAAAAATTTCGGAAAAAACGCAACTTTCAGGCTTTACACTAAGATAAAATAATTATGATCAATAATAAATTGTTTAAACTAATGTGTCTGTTAACTTGCGTTAATTATTACCTCACTAAGTGAAAAATGAACAAAAAGTTGAAATTTCAGAAAAAACCTCAAATACCTGTCTAGCATTACTATAAGAAAAGATAGTTGTGAACAATAAGAAATTGTTGAATCATTCATGTTTGTTAAATTGCATTAATTATTACCTTACTCTAAGTGAAAAGTGGACAAGAAATTGAAAATTTCAGAGAAAACTGCAAGTTTCTAGTATTATTCAACGAAAACATAATTGGGAATAATAATTTATTGTTTAAACAATTAAGTTAGTTCACTTTAATTAATTACTACCTCACTCCAATTAGAAAGTGGACAAAAAGTGGAAAATTTCAGAAAAGACTGCAACTATCTAGCATTAGTATAGGAGAAGATAGTTATAAAGAATTATAAGTTGTTTAAACAATTATGTTTCTCAAATTCCATTTATTGTTACTTGACTTGGAGTGAAAAGTGAATAAAAAGTTGAAATTTTCAGAAAAAAACCCAACTTTCCAGTATTAATTTTAGAGAATATTGTTATGAATAATAATATATTGTTTGAACAATTATTCTTGTTAACTTTATTTGACGAGTGCCTCGCTTTAACTGAAGTGTTAAAAATTTCGCGACTTTTGAGCTCTATCCTAAGAAAAAATGGCTATAAACGATAATAAATTACTCAAACGTTTTATTTAAACATCTAATTATTAGTAAAAATTAATGACTTATATAAGAAACAATTTGTACCGATAAAGACGGCTTAGACATTTCGTAGCAGTATAAGGCGTGCCTTCAAGCAGCGCGCATCTTATTTCGTTGGCCGTATTCCGGAAAAAAATTTATTGTTGTAAAGCATTGATTAGTGTAAACATTAGTAAAAAATATCAAAGATTTTCATTCAATCAGTAAAAAACTGAGATTAGCTGCGTTACAGGAAGATTTCTTGATGAAATTTAAGATTCATGGGGTTTTTCCAAAAAAGATTTTCGATATCAGTAAGAAAGTTTTCTTTGATTTTAATAACAAGAGAAACAAAGAGACATTTAATGAGACCACTAATCAATTCAGAAAATATATTTTGAATCTTGTTATGAAAGATTGCCATGCAAAAATACACCATATCAGTGAGAATGTTAAGAAGACTTTTGATATTTTTAATACACAGGTACCAGATTACATCAAAGAATGCTTTGCAAGAGAAACTCAGTTAAATAAAAAATCCTTTGATAATAATAAAAACATGAACGGAAATTAGAGAAAATTCTCAATATCCAAGGTGATATACATAAATTGGTTCTAAATATTCACTTAGCGTTTTTTCAAGACTAATCTGACCTATGGTACTTAAAAATTTCAAACTTAGTGGTTCCACAAGAAGTACCTGTAATCAACATTCTAAGGTTAAGTGAAGGCTTTAGTAACAAATATAGCGAAAAAAGCATATTCAATTCCTTGAAATCATTTAAGACTTTGGCGCCAATATTTCAAAATTACCAGAAAATAAAATACAAGAATTCAGAGCAATATTTATGAGCTTATCGAATGAATTTTCGAATAATGGTGCTCCACAAACCCATTTAAAAAAAAATTAAGCAAATGATTATTTGAAACAAAACTTTCTTAAAAACGTCATCCTGAATTATTGATTACTAAGGACAGAGAGATTAAGACTTAAAAAATGTTTGGGAAACAATATTGAAACGTGCAACATTAACACAATTCACACAAACCTATCTCTTGCCTATGGCCTAGTGAAAGCTCATAAGGTAGAATTTCCTTTACGACTGCTTATTTCGACAATAGGTTCACCCACGAGAAGGTTAGAATAACTTCTCAGTAAAATTATCAAAGAATCAGTTACCCCTTCAGCAAGATCAATTAAAAACAGTGCTGCCTTTCTAAAATCAATCGAAAATATCAAAATACCAACAAGACTGTGATGTAAAATTTGGGAAATGAAATTTCTAACAGAATCAATTTTGAATTAAATTTTTATGCAAGGTATGTAGATGATTCTGAATCATCTTTACATCTTACATGAAAAGAATATTGAATTATGCAAACAGATTTTTTTCTCAAACATTATTTTATAGCCTTTATTGACAAGCATGTGCAAAACAGAATTGTTCAAATTAAGAATGGAGTTAATAATCAGAACAGAAACAATGTACAAGATTACAAAAGATTCAATACGGTTGTCCTACCTATTTTGGAAAAATCTTGAGTAACTCGAAATCAATGTTAGCAAAATTGGGGTTACATACGACATACGACATACGACATACGGAATTTAAATATAGACAATGTGATGCTGTTTACATAGGGCAAACAAGAAGATCACTTAGAAAACGAAAATATGAACATAAAAATAATTTTCATAGAAGTGCAAGATATTACTCGGTCCTTACAAAGCATAGACTTACACATGGGCATGATTTTAATTGGGATGATGTTGAAATTTTGTATCATGAGAGAAATAAAAGAAAAAAGAGAGAGTTCATGAAAATGCTATTCATAAAAAGAGAAGGCAACAAAGCTATTAAGTTAAAAAGAGATCTTGCGAGATATAACAGAATTTGGAATGCAATCATTAATTGGATACAGTGAGTTTAGTTTTGTGTTATAATCTTGGATATGTGTGAATCAATTTCCAATTGAAGAATGAAATAATCTGACTTTAGGATCCATTTAAAATAGTCCTCTATATCAAAAATCAATTTTCAATCAATGAATGAAAGAAGTACCAAAACAGTAATTACTGTCAATTATACATGTTTTATTTTCAGGTAATAATCTATGGCTTTCCTATAAATTATCCCTGATGAGGAAGTCTAAATTGGATTTAAAACATGTTGGTCCCCAGTAGTATAAAAAAGTCGGAGAAAAGAAAGAGTGCGAGGTTGGTTTTAGATGACTCTTTCTTTTTTCTCTCTCTTTTTTCTTCTTGTCGCGTATAATAATTGTACATTTGCCTCTAATGAGCTGAAAAAGCGGGTAGTCTCAAAGTCTATTTTTGAGTTGTGAACTTTTCAGGTATTCTTTTATCGTACACAAAAAATTGTCATAAGGAAGTAGATTTTATTTCGATCTTTGAGGTACTTTATTCATTCATTTTCAGAGTTCGAAGTGCTCTATTGAACTAAAAAAACTATCTTTCTGAAGAAAAAAGTATACTCAAAAATAAAAAGCCTAGATAAACAATATTTCAAAGCAACATTTTCTCGTATCTTGCATAGTTTGACCGAGAAATGGATTTTTTATATTTAATAACATTTCTAACGACTAGAACAAAAATTATGCGTCTCATCAAAAAAAATAGTTGAAAGCAAATTTGTACAGTTTTTATGGAAAGTGGGATTTTTTTTTATATAAAATTTGTAACGATTAAAATAAAAACTATGCGTCCCATGAAAAAAATAGTCTTGAGCGAATTTGTAGATCTTTTTAAAATGAACAACTTTATTTCTTAACATTTTTTTCGTTTCTCGTATAGTTTTGAAAGTATTCAAAAGTGAAATTTCTTTCATACTTTTCTGTATGTAAATAAATGCGCCGAAGACTGCATCTAACAAGGAGATGATCAGAGTTGGGATTTTTTCTTAAATCTCATAAATTCCCTATTGAGATTCCATTGGGTGATAATTAATCTATGAAAACATTGATTGCAAATAGCGACCCGTTTTTGAGAAGATCTACTTTTTTCCACATCCTTTATTTATGGATTGAAATGTTTATTTATTAAATTCTCATGTAAAATTATATACATATAACATTTTTCTACCAGAAAAAAACGAATTTTTAACAAAATACATAAATGTTCAACTAAAAAAGATAATTTTTCAACCAAG